>JAQFXU010000881.1:0-38289 GCA_034693705.1 Spatulosminthurus flaviceps
GGGATTAATGTACAGCGGGATTAGCGTTTTAATTTCTCGGGATTATCTCCTCGGGATAAATTCCGCGGGATTAAAGTTGTCGGGAATCTCGTCCGCGGGATTATATCTGACCACGATCCGAATCTGTATAATCTGTTCATTTCAGAAGCTCGACATATGAATGGGTGGCATTGCTGAAGATCACGTGACCTTCAACTCATGTAGAGAACATATTGCGAACGTTATTGGCAAAATAAATGGCACGGGAGCTCTCTAGGTGGAATTAAAAACTTTTCAGTGACTCTGATAGGTTTTTTAGCATATCTGTGAGCGTTGACCACGTCTCCCGGACATTTAATTTAATATGCTGATGTAGATACCAACTTTTTAAATTAAAATTCCAATGAGAGTGAAGAGAGACATTTAGTCGAGTGTTTATATTACTTACTCTGCAAACATTATCAGCTATGTGAGGTCAAAGTATATTGGTAGTGTTTGCTTTGCCAGGATTGGTTTGCTATGATTATTTTTGTAGGGAGAGGCTCAGACTGTAATAAAAAATGCAAATATATATAAAACTAATCTTTGTTAATATGGAATAGACTTTCCTTATGAGTCGGTCTTGTTCAGCAACTATGAATTTTATGTGGAAACCCAGAAAGTCATCATGCAAATGATCTCTTGCTCTTGAAATATATGTATATATTGTTGATGCATAATAAGGATTAAGAATAATGAATAAATTCATATTTTTCAAAAGTTCATTTCCATTTTATTCCTACTAAAGTTTCGTTTTACTCAAATGTATACAGCAGGCTGGCCTTAATTTTCAATCCATAACCCTAAACTTAATTATTTTAAAGTAGTTTACTGATTAGATTTACAAAATTAAGTCATTTTTTCTTTGATTCGAAAGTACTATTATATACATTTGACGTTAAGGTATTGACCGTATACTCTAACTACAGATTGGAGAATCCATTATTTTGTTAGCAGTATTTCTGGATGTTTAGAATTCTCACTCAGTGAGAATTTCTCACTGTGGGTTTGATCCATAATTCCATCCAGAAATACCTAATATGTGTTTAATGTAATAGGTTGAAAGTTGAGAGTAGAATAATGATTTATTACTGCGTATCTCTTTCTGTTTTTGTTATCTTTTTTCGGTTTTTTGCATAAATACACGCGTGGAAAGAAAAAGAGGATGTACTACATAGCTTGAATATAATAATCACCATGATATGTATGTATTCATGATTGTGTACATGAGGTTGCGTTAATTATTTTATGAGGGGAACTTATTATAGCATGTAATTAATATACGTATTGTGATGGAGATGGTGGTTAGTGATTGAAGTAGTAGACCATGGAACGGCGCTTGGCATACTTGTTTACTTGTGTGTGTATATATTGTTTGCATATTTCAGTGGGAAGTGGGAGCACTTCATCATGAAGTTAAGTGTGATCAGAAAATCCATACCAGAACTAGGGTCGGCAAATAGGTGTAGTATAGAGCTGACCTATTTATCAAAATGTCCTATAGGTGCTTGTCAGCCTGACAGGAATTTTGTTTATATCGTGTGGAAAAATGTAAGCGGAGGTTAGATAGAAAAAATAAACTTGAGTCAATTGAGAACTGTCGTATTTTGCATAAATTGGTTATCATTCAATAATACCCCACATGTTAAAGGAGTTGATACTTGAGGCAATGGAAATATTGTATTTCAAGACATAATCTTCCCTACTTCATGTTATCACTTGTTCGAAGTGAAACCCGGATTTTATGATAGCCTTTGCTTACAGATGCAGATGTCTTGATTTCCGTACTAGCTTGCAGAATTTATTCATCGTGTGATTTTTATTTTGCAAGATTATGTAAACAGATTAAAAGGGTTTTGTATGTATGTGAGTAGTTACCGATAAGCGAATGCCTCACTATATGCAGGAGTGCCCTCGTGCAGACAGAAGTGAAGCGCTTGATGAATAAAAGAACAGTGAAATGCTTTTTAGTTAAATTAATGGACTTTTTATTACTTTTATAACCTTGTGGAAAATGGAATATTTTTATCCCAGTCTTCTATCCTAGTCTTCTTCAGACTGCTCTACTTCAGTGATAAAAATTGACATGTATAAGTAGTGACACAAGTACAGCTAGTATCTACCTAAATCCTACTGCCTTCATCATTTCAGTGGTTATTCTCTTCTCAACGTTGTTGATCCCTTTCTGCGTTGTTTTGAGTCAAACTTTCCAGCTTTTCTCTTTTACTGCGTACTGAGCGTAGACTGAAAAAATGCATAGATGCAGCGGCATATAGCTATTAAATTGTTTGCCTGGCATAGATGTGGTGACTGAGTTGTGAGAGTCAGAGAAAATCTTCGAGACCTTGACCAAACGTATGTACGCAGTTGTGGAAGGTCTGACTGCACGTGTAATGTTCGATAATTTGGAGTGTGTGGCTCTCACACAGCCAATGAGATGCTTCCTCCAGAGACACACCACAGAAATATTTTCGAATTTACTACGCCGTAATAATCATTCTTTGGCATTGAATGAATGGAGCATGGGAATATGGGAAGGAGGGGATAAAGAGACTCGCAATTCACTGTTTTCCGTATTGAAGTGTAAAGTACACTTGTACTTGGATTCGCCAGCTTTTTTTGCTTATGGCACCACCGGCTTGTATAATTTCTTTGCTGTTGTTTGTCTGATGCTTACTGCCCACATCAATAATAAGAGTACTTCGTGTATATAGTCATTATAAAGTCCTGAGTGTGAGTGCCATGTGCCATGCTGTTTTTTGAATACTCGCTGGTGTATTGCCGCCTACGTGTGCATCTACATATGACTTTTAAAAGTTCTTGTAAGAAAAAAGCTCCTTAAAATGTATATTTATATTTTACATTGCTGAACATAACACAACCAATTTTATGCTTGCATTTGGTAGATTTCTTATCCTGATTACTTTTCTGTCATCTCATAATCGTCATCAGGAGACTTCTCTCGGACTAACAGCCCTGAGGCATATTTTACATACGATGGTAGTCGGATTTTTATAATTTCTGAAAATTATTTCGAAATTATGAATTTGTCTTTGTTATATGTATTGCTTAACGATGCACGTTTTCTTCCGGGATAATATACTAACGATGATGATAGCGATTAAGGCGATTTTTCATTTTATTTTTTCAAGTTTGGAGCTTTTGAAAAAGATATGAGAATCCCTTGAACAATAAAACTGCTGGAAATAGTATGCCGTGTTTATTGGCTATGGCTCCAGTTAGTAGCAACAACAAGTAACACGGGGAAGTGTAAAAGCTGTAAATAATACTTACTTCTGTCTGGAGATTAAATGCTGTGGTTGAATTTTGATATCTAATTCTTTGTGTGAACCATGCAAATCGCGAAAGGTAATCTGTGTCGTAAAAACTCATAGAGAAGAGTTCAGTATAGGTCGTGGTAAAGGCAAAGGGTAAATGTAAATATTGCCTCAACCTATGCATATATATGTAAGATGAATGTTCAGGATGAAGACCCACAGACGCAGGCAAGACAATAACTTGAATGTCTGAATGATTACATAATACGATATTGCTATTGGAATTGGACGTTGACAGTAACGTGATGGTGGAAGAACAGAAAATAGATATAATATTTATACTTTTTTCTTGTCGTTAGTTTTTAAAGTCTTAAATTATTTGTATGTATGTGAAATGTTATAGGCAAAGTAACAACAATATTGTATAACTGTAAGTTACGTACCCTGTGACTTACCGTGTGATTGTGATATGGAGATGTTTTGAATTTGAAGGTACTATTTCTCAGTGCCTGTCTGTGATAAAATGCTGTGTAGTATTGTTCATTACATAGGATTCATAAGCGCGTATTACCATATGTATAGGTATCATTTGTAGGCTTACGAAAAATAGTGTACAGTGACAGGCGATCGTCTGTCTCGTACGATATTAAATAGTTTTAGATAATGTTGTTATACAGACAGACGAGCCAGTTGCTTTTGGCTTTCCTTTTCTTTTTGTAGCCCTGCTACTGCTACTGCTACGTTGTGTGCATCGTATGAGAAAAAGCGCAATACGGATTGGTTTGAGACGGAGGTGTGTCGGCTGTGCCGTCCTTCAAAATATCGTACGATTCCTCAAAGTGTGCATATTGTATGCTAAAAGTACCTAGTCACCTATACTCGAAGTGGAAACTAATTCTCAATTCTCAATGCTTACGCTTTGGAACGAAGCTTTATTGATATGACGATGTAAACGCAAACAATTTCACTGTTAATGTGCTCCTTTCATCTGTACCAAATTAGCTACAATTTTGTATTTGTGCATTCGTCTCTCCTTTGTTACAACTGGAGTCTCTCCTGAAGATGTATGTCAGATTTATAAGCTTGGTCATAGAGTCTCCAGGCAATTTTCACACACAGTCAGTAGTATTTTATGTTACTTATGCATGTGAATGAGGTTTTTTGTAACTTATGTATAATTATTTGAAACGGATGAATTTTTCCTGGCTTTGTTTTGGAAAATATATACCCCACAAAAATGTGGATAAAAAATGATCTCAGTATTATTATGAAGAATTTCCTAGGAAACAGCGAATGAATTTATTTTTGGGCACGGTAAGGGAAATTCAGTGCTACCCTAATTTCTTTCGGGGTATAGTAAGGTTTTCTGAGGATACCATGAGCAAATTCTCTGGTGGTACCGTGAGTGAATTATCTGTCGGGAAGTCAAGAAACCCGCTTTTTACGCGGGGCACTCCTGCCTTTTCACATGAAATCAGTATTCCTTATCTCCGTTCCAAAGCATGAATTATTATAATAATACCGGAGTGCTTTCAATGCAACCAATATAGAGATGTAACATATTGTGGGAAAAGTTCAAAGAAGTCGTGCTGTCACAAAACTACAATACCACACCTAAGCATTTGCGTTTATGGATACTAACTGTTTATAACCGTATTTACTGTTCATATCTTGTCCTTTATTGGTTAGTTTTGTGAAAGGCACTTTGTATGTACTTTCATTCTTGCATGCAGGGAAATGAATTTCCTATTAGGTAGGTTACCATTTACCATAACTGTTCGTTCCTGTTCCTGTTCCAGTCCACACAGTCCCAAGCCATAGTTTAATAGGCATCTTGTTTACAAAAATGAGATACGAACTCGAATGGCAACTTGAGAGGTTATAATTCTAAAGTATTTTTTAGTTCTAGTTGTCGAGATCCGAGATCGAGGGGAAGTTTTTGGCATACGAGTTTTTGTGCATTAGATGTTAGTTGCTATTGGTATTAGCGAATTGTCATGTCTCATCGATTTGGAAAATTTTGTTCAATAATGTTGTTCTTTATGCCAAAACTCTGTTGTTGTAATGCAATGATAATAACTTTTAAGTTCATGCATCTGGTGGAATAAATTGGTTATTGTTTGTACATGTGTATACATGTATATATATATGTATATATATACAGTTGATTGCAAATGATGTTTAAATAAATCTTTGAGTATCACGTATACTTGTACAGTTTTCTTCACTCAGCTCTTGGCAACGTAAATAACACAATTATTTTAAGTAGCAAGCAGTGCTTCTGCTACAGAGTACAGAGCAAAGAACAACATATGCGCGTTGCATTTTTTAAATAAAAAAACTTTGCGTTTATAAATTGGCAAAGCAAAAAGGAATGATTAGTAACATCTAACATCAGTACAAGTTTTGAGGTCGCTCGTACTTTTCCTGCATAAAAATAAGCTTTTTTAGTATTTTCACCGAGTAGGTCAGCATACCTTTAATTATTTAATGAATTTTTGTGGTTCTACTGTTGCTTGTGTGAACGATAAATGAGACATGTTTGCCACTAGTTATATGCAACAGATGCAACTTGCTTGTTCAGAATAGGAATAAGATAAAGCGCATAGTGTGATAGTGTGAACATTAAATTGGCGTTTGTAGGTAATAATAATTTGGTGTAAATTTTCCTCAGATTTCGTATTGCTAGTGCATGTGTGTATGATTTCAATGCAGTGTACCTTCTTTCACATCTGTTATTTTTTATTTTGATTCTGTGTGAACTCTAGATACATTGTTAAAGACATGTATGGCTGTTTATGAGGTGTCAAAACTAGGCCGAGGAAATTCCCTGGAATTTATCCATGAGGCTTCTTCACATGAATGTAAAGCGTAGTAAGTACTAAGTACGTGTTGATGATATGAGGGTCGTCTATACTACAATGGTGCATAATGTGTATCCTCGAAGTCTTCCTTTGTCGCTTTCCACGTGACATGTTTGAGAATTTAGCCTTTTGGACAAAGTAAGCCCATTGTCATCCTTTAAGTCCTTTGCTTATGGCTTATATATAGCAGTGGAGAAATGAGCTATTATTATGAAAGTCACTCGCCACAAAAATGAGAATTGCGAAGAAGCTGAGTTAAAAGGAAGGTCTTAAGTGCGTCTTAAATGGATTATAGGTGAATAAGTGCGGTTTGGCCATGTGACTATGGTTTCATGAGCCACTAATTGTATGATGAGCATAATAATTATTACGAGTCTATAAAATCAACTCGTATTTGATGACTCTATTTAAAAATATTAATCAAGTAAACAACGTGTGGGTGTAGAGTTTTGATACCTGCATAAATTGTCACTTGTCGCGTGTATTCTTTACAAGTGAAATTTAAAACTAAAGTCACCTTTATGATTTTGCCTCGCATGTTTTAAACTATGTTTCACACATTTGCATGTCTACTGTCTGCTCCACATTTTGGCACAGAGAGTTATTTGCATGTCCTGTGGAAATCACATGTCGTTAGTATTTGTTATGTGGATGAATAAAAACTGTGAAGTATTTGTGTGGGGGGATATTTGTATTGTAAATGTAGGAAATGTTTTTTTAAAGTCGAAGCTGTAAAGGTGTGCAAAATATTTAAAAGCGGCATTGGCGACGTTTGATATTTTCCTTATGCTGTTGTCGTCATGTATAGTATCAGCCAAAATTTTTTATTGTCTTCTTAAGCTACCGATTGGCTGAGAAATTACCAGGAAAGTTTATTTTCCTTTACTGAGCGTGAGGCACTATAGACTTGGAAGGATAATTTAAATTATTTAAACTCAAACTCTATTTATTAGGTAAACTCAAACTCAGACTTCAGTCAGGTAAGTCAGATGTTGGATTTGAAAAATTCGGACCCTTCCATTTTATTTTTTTTATATGTTTTTACTTCGCCTTACTCCGAACAATATTTCATGGATTGCTTTATGGATACCATGAGAAATGGTATGTTAATACGAAACCCGTTTAAATGTCTGTGAGTTTAATCATCGGAAGGAAGAGTTGATTTTTTGGAGTGATGGAAATCTCAAAAAAAAATGAGAAGTTGGTTAGATCAAATGAGAAATGAGGCCACATTTTATGCTTTGATAAGTGGCTGCGATTATTTTCTGCATTGTGTGGTATTCTCATTTTCTTCTGCGGCTGTAGTATTTTGGTCAAACGTTACATATATAAGCACTCTTATTGAGAATTGGACGAATAGGGATTGCATATTGCATTTAAAGAAATGAAACTGTGCGTACAAACTCGACTATATCTTCATGGCTATATAGCTTTATTTGATAAACATGTAAGGCTTATAATAACGAGTGTTTAATTTTTATGGTTTATATGTACAGCTGCAAGGAAAGAAACTTTCATATTGTTCAAACGTAATAAAGTGCATGTAGTTCGTCTATGCTGGTTGGTGGTGGGTTTGGCTGGCTGGGTATGTGTGTTGAGTCGATATGAGATCATTCTGTGTGCCTACATACGCGGTCATACGAGCACATTCGAGGAGGTTGTAGAAGAATGCTTTATGCTTGCTGCAGCTGTGAAGTGAAGGAAGATGAAGCCAATGCGAAGCTTTTCAGTGCATTCGTTGCAGGGACTTATGTTTATACCCCAGGATTTTCCTTTACTCTTGCCAGTCAAGCAAAGCAAGTTGAAGGAAACTGACGCTGAAATTCTCAGTGGCAGTCAGGTTTTCTTGTTCTTATAGTAAACATTGAGAAACATTTTCCAAATATATAGCAACTTGCTATATTGAGATCTAACTAACTTGGAAAAAAGTTCGTGCTGCACTTCAGTTGTACCGACAACATAGATATTGCAAAGTGTCAGCGTATATTATCTATTATATATATAAGCATTCAACAATCTCTTGAGCACGTGGAATAACTTGGAATGTTATCTCTTCGGAATTACTATTTTCCTAGTAGTGAATAATTGAAGTATTAAGAATAAACAATAAGCACTCAAAACTTGTACGCTGGTGTAGTATATATGAATACAGCGGTACTTTAAAAAGCAAATTGTTTTGTTTATTTTAAATTATTATTGCATGAAACTATCGCAAAAAGTTCGGACCACTGTTGATGTTATATCTATAATCAGTCATTGAGATTATCTTGTGACTGTGAATACTTGCATGCAACGATCTGTGTATATTGGGAGGAAAATATATTGAACTCAAGAGTTGATTGACGTGCTGAGCCATTGGCTATTGCTGTTGGTTATTCACCGCTACTGTGTTTTCCTACATATGTGCAACAAAACTGTTAATAACTGTAAATTTAATTATAAACCACTTGACTTCGGAGAGAAAGAGAAATAAAAGGAAGGATTTAACGCGTTTTGTTTCTCCTTTAAAGTGAAGTAAGTATTCGTCTAAAAATCCTTTTGGTGTGGATTGCACTTGCCAGTTGCAAGTAGTGTTTGGCTCCCGACGTCCCGACTGAAGGTTGGTATTTGAAACGTTTTGAAATTCCTGGAATTTATTCTTGTTTTTACTAGTGTGCTACATCATTTAGGATACATTCCTATGTCTTTTGGTTCCGGCAGTTTAAAATTACATACGCATATCTGAAGGGAGTGAGGGAATTAGGGAGGAGAATCTCTCATTTATTTGCATTTGTTACTTCATAAATTTGCGTGTAATTTATTCTTGCTCTCATCAGCTTCTAGCTTTGTTTTCACGTTTTTAATACCAAATTACCAGCTGTGTATTGTTGAACCTTGAACGACTTAGAGATTGGAGTTCTATCACTATAGTTTAGTGAGTCTTGTTTTTTATTACTCGGTGCATTTACTACGTGATATAATTTTTAGTTTGAATGTTTTCATGGTATAACTTGTCATTAATATTTTCATTACGTACGTACGAAGCACTTTGACAATCAACTGTACTTGATTAATAGACGTGAGCTTCTGCAAAAAGGAATTGCTTTGTTTTTGATTTGTGAGGGTTTTTATAAGATAGCTCGTAGAATAGTACAGGTTCGGGAGGCAAAGGTGATGTAGTTAGTAATCATAATCATCATGGAGAAAGGTGAGTTCGTACGTTATGATGAATTGATATTTTTAATCCACTTTATTTACAATATGTATCATAACAATGTAGGAATTAGACAGAAAAAGGCGTCATTTATTCACAGAGAAATTCATGAATTGATGAATATGCGCCTTGAGTTGAAGCAGCTTGAGTACAGACACTTGTGAGAATGGAGCATAATTGATAATGTGCAATTACGTTTTACCTGGCTTATTTTCGTTCCATATATTCACTTGCTTACGCTGAGTGATGTATAATTACATCATTGCATAATCAATGCTCAATTGCTCGGAGTTTAACTCTTGTTTGGATTGTATTAAGGACTAATAGGTAGGGTTAGTGCTATAAAAATGTGTAAGTATACATAAGTACAATCATGTGCATACTAAAACCAGTGTTCTTTCTGGGAGAGTCAGTTTCCACGTGGACTTTGTGTATAATGTGGCGAGTCCTGACTCAGGTTAGAAAATAATAATTTGTAAGTTCCATCGCCCCACGTAACCCTTCAAGCAGAGAATACGATGTATGCGAAACATATGCTGCATGTGTAGTCATAAGTAGAAAACATAAGGAGCAAGTATGTAGTTGGATGGAAAAGTTTGACACAACTTGTTATCTCTCCCTCTTTTACGTAATCTCACTTGACCAAAGATGGATTGTATTTTTTTTGTTGTGGAGATGCTTAAGGAGCTTCACAGATCCATTTGTAAAAGTATATACTTCATGTGCACATGCATTTGAGTTTTGAGTACGTAGTGCATGTGTACAAGTGTGGACCAAATACGATAGACTAATTCTGCTTGTATGGATTCACTTTTACTTGCTTTGATATCATGGTTGGACGTCGTCGACCTACTGTATAGAAGTTATTTCTCTAGCCTATTGTTTTTATATAAAGGAGTATACGTATGTATGGAAGTTTTTGCAGTTACACGCTCGTGTAACATACGCCATATGATGACATAAAAAAGCTCCGCGTGTGCAGTTACTTTACTTCCTCTTTAACTTTCATTTTGTCTGCATAATCTCATCACACTCTTTCTTCTTCTGTGAAAATAATATATATATATATGTTAACTGTATATTGTATGTTTCTGTCAATGTGGAGTCCGTAGACGAAGAGATAGGATTGAGTATCATCATCATTCTTGGGCGGAGCAAGTTTCGAGTCAGGGACTTTTATGTAGATATGAGAGAAGGGGTGGGAGTAGTTGGTGTATTTTTCTTTGGGGTATATGGAATTAATATTAAAAGGTCCTCACAGCTCTTATGGTAATTCGTTTGATTTTGTATTGATATTACATAATTTATGGTGGGACTCCGGATTGAAATTTGGATGGATGATTGTTGTTGTTTCATTCAAAACGGATAATATCATATTTGCTTCCGCTGGGATGTGTGAATTTAAATACATTTATGTGTCAACAAATAACTTTAGATCAGATTGTAAGGTTTTACGTTAGTAGGCTCATACTAAAGTATTTACATGTTCCAGAGTGAATAATAAGGAAGTAAGTGAAGGCGTACGGCAGTGCATTTCTTTTATGTTTTTCATGGGATTTTGTGCATTAATTCGTGACAGATACGCTATGGGGAAGATCAACTTTGAAATGCTTGCTCTCACTCAGTAGTTCTAAATCTTGTTCCTTGACTTTTTAAGTTAAAGTAGAACTAGACGTAAAAACGTATGCTCTATAAAAGTATTCTGTACCACCTTTGAGATAGAAATCAAGGAGAATTTTAGAGTGGGTGTTTTGAACCCCGTACCCAGTCGGTAAATTACTTAGTCTATTTTCATTATTCCTCGGTCTTTATGTCCTCATCATCTCCAGTAGAGGTTGTCTTCTTCTCAAATGCCAGTAAACGTAATGGGAACTAATCACAACGTGGCATGTTTTCTGCTTTCATGGTGTGGAGCTTTTTATAGAAATATTATGCACAGGCCCACCCTTGAGAAGTAAAACTTGGAATTTTAGAAAGAATATATGAACTGTAATGGTTTGGAGTTCAAAAATAATTCGTACTTATTATTTGACTTTCTCATTTTGTATGTGATTGGTGTGGTATTTCATGAGCTGAGGTTGTGGATCATGCCACCTTGAAGCTTTTTCAACTTGTAATGTATATATCAGTTACTGCAATATATATAGTTGAAGATGTGCCTCTCACTGATTATGGGGGAGTCCAACAGGTACACATAATGAGTGAGATACATAACTTCAAATCACGTGGAACATGGTCTGCGAGAGTGAGAGCTTTGTAAAAATTTATGTCCCAAACGGATCCATGATGAAAACCACATTGTCAGTTGTCTTTGGTATGAAATGCATGATAGAGCTTTTTTATCTTCCGTAACCTCTGAAATACCCTACCCTGGAATAAAAGTGACAGCTCAATGATACTATCAGTATGTAGTGGATCTGCATTTATCTATCTACCTTGCCAACTTATGCCTGCAGATATATGGATAGATAAATATAATGTTTAATGAAGTGTATAACTAAATGTCTATGCACATATATAGTATCTATGAACGTATAATTTTATTTTACTGATATCGAAAATACGGAGGTGGTAAGCAATGTTGAGCTGATCAGGTGGGATAACGTGGAACGCCAGTGCGTATATTGTAGAACAGTAGGAGAAATGCTGCAGTAGCATGTTGTTATTGGTGGACATGTGCGTACACCATGCGGAAGCTATTAAGGAAACTTGTATTTTCAAAGTACGAAAAATCAAGGAAAATATTTATGTTTGGAGATAAGGTAGTAAATTATTTAATCACTGGGGAATAGTAAATAAGAAATATAGGGTCTTCATAGCCTCTGTGTATTACATGTTGTATACGCGTAGTGGTACTCTTTTTTCGGCATGTGAAAGGAAAAAATAAAAATTTAAGAAGAAGCTTTTTGTGGATGAAATGTTGGGTTTAATTTATAAGAAGTAACTTTCATACAGGCCAGATTATGAGCTATTTTTGTATGAAATACATAATGAACATATGTTCAGATGCATGGACAAGTTTCAGCAAGACTAAAGACATGTACATGCAGTAGATGCCTACTACATCTTGTATGTAGTTGATATCACACTTTGCAGATTTTATTGACACTCAACAGGATGCAGATAGCGTAGGAATGAATGGACTGTTGTGATTATAATTTGTGTACTTCGGACCGTGGTGGGTGACATACAGTAGTAGAACGCTCAAGTGACTGAAATTAAGCGATAATCCGAGCGGTATATAATGAGTAAGATTTTACAATGCATACATGCGATGTCTTTACTATTTAAATGAAACACCATTCAAGCAGGGGAGTAAATTGAAGTTGGGTCATATGACAAAATAGAAGGATTTCATTGGAAGAAGAGATATATAGACTCATTGGAAAAGTAATCCATCTAAAATGCGGCACATATGTATCATCAGATAGGTTTTAATTTACCAATAATTCCTGTCACAACGATTGTAATTCTAATAAAAAAAGCTATCTTGAAACATCCTGGTGTAGGGCATTTATATTGTGACCTACGATTCAGTTGAGAGAGGTTAGAGAATATTTATAAAAGAAGGTGTGCTGCTTCTAACAAATAAATTCTGTATGTACGTTGCTTATTGCCGATGGTGTGAGGGTATTTAGGCGAATTATGTCAATCAGTAACACTATGAAGGATATTAGTATGAATTTATTTGTATTTACCCTTAATTTATAAGAGCTTTTTATTTTTGTTGTTGTTTGAAGTATTCAGTGTACTATCACTATATTTAAATTTGGCGTAGGCACAAAGTTAAGTTCAAAGCTCTATATAATAAAGCGGCAGATCTTCCCACCGTTTCTGTTTTTCGGCTTACAATTGTATTGCTTGTCAGTACTACAGATACTATTCAAGTTTATATAGTATAGTATCAGCAATCACATAGCCCCCCCCCCCCCCCGCCACTCGTATGTACCTCAAGTTAGACAAGTAGATTATTTGTAAACTTATTATAAGAATCTAGACCTGGTGTAGTTGATTGAAGCATTATCATTTTGTATGTATGCATATACGATTTAATGTCAGCCCTTGAACTCGTGTTTTTTGATGGAAGGATATTGTTTTCTTGAGGAAGGAAACTTGAAAAGAGGCAATGACAGTTGTTGCTACCTCAGTACCTGCTTTAGTTGCCTGCAAAAATTGCTGGCATGATAATGCCGTGAATCCTTGTGGTACCATATCTTTTAAGCACCACTCATGTATCATGCGTTGCATCATTAGCATTTGGTTTTTCAAGTTTAAAGTTGGCATGCATGCATGCATTGAAATCTATTGTAGTAAATATGTTACTTATGAATTTAGAGAATTCTGTCCTGTCGCTAAAATGCAGCATATAGTAAGTACGACAATAGAAGTCAAATAAAAACGAGCTGTACAAAAAATGGACTTTGGAACCGAGTGAAGTAAATTGAATGAATGCTAAATTAGCCACACGTATAATTTAACTATTTAGGTAATGTGTATGCGCGTAATCGTAGGCGGCGTACTTACTATTATATTAGTAGGGATAACCGCGAAAAAAGTAATAGTAGGAGCTCCTGCTAGCTTTATAAATGAGCATGTATTGCGTATGCTTCACCCTTGAGCTTTATTCTTCTATATCATATAGGAAAGTTGAAATAACAAGGCGTGATTTCCAATGGGTGATTCGTTATGGTATAGAATGATTCATCATTGCAGAAAAGTGTTGGGGGATTCTTCGAATCCACGTTGCATAAAGACTATTAATGCATTAAATTATTATGCTTACATGCCAGTTCGTACAATTTTCTAATGTGTGGAACAGCTGTGAATGTACCTGCTTGAGTACGGTGTTAAAAAACGAGGGAAGGAAATGAAAAGTTCCCAGAAGCAATTTATGCATCTTTGTAGATATATTATGACTTTTCCCACCCGTAACACGGCGTTACTAGCTGCTTTACTCTTTACCGGCTGGAACAAAGTGCATGTTAAAAATAAAATCTTAGTAGTATGTTTTCCCTTGCTAGAGGACAAAAAGACGTGAGGTACATAGGCTTCTCATTCATGAGGAGGAAGCATGCTCACAGATTGACAGAGAGGGAGAGAAAGGTAAAGAAGAGGATTTTGTTTGCAGATTTTTGAACGATAAACATTAAGTAAGTGTTAGCATCATGTTGTTTTATTATATTGTATGAGTGTGAGTACGTACATTTTCAGTTTTTCAAAGCACTTTTGGAACATTGGAACTATGTAGTGTCTTGCATGAGTCAACACCATTTCACTAAACGCACATGTGTATTAATATAGAGGACGATCCTACCCTACCACACTTTGGCAGGTTTAACCCAAATGAATGGTGGATTTTGCCCAGGGAATGCATAGCATATGTGTGAATTTTATTTTGAAAAAAGCGAGAGATATTTTGACTTTTTACAGATGTAATATGTGTGATACTATTCATTAGTACACTCATGTAGTGTGAGTATAAACGACAATTTAAAAAATCTAAAGCCAGTTCGTAGGAGAAGATGCAGCTTGAGTTTGCACTATTCTTGTGGAGTTAGCCTAGGTTACTAAAGTTATGCATATTCATTAGGGAGGGACTAATAGAAGAAACTTTTGGTAAATAAATAGACTATTATTTATACAAAAGTGGTATACGGATTGTGGCAAGTGAACACAATAGTTGGCATGCATATGAGAATCTATACATATATCTACATAGTTCATTTACAGACTTGGACTGGCTGCTGCTGTGGAATTGGAAGCAAAAATGAAATGTTTTAGCAATAAACTACTTACCTACCAGCACTTGAGCCCTATATAGCAGATACCATTAAACCTTCAACTTGAAAAGAGGTGCATGCATACTTTTTATGTAATGTACATACTTCTTCACTGTATAGGTGAGCCTTTTAGACTTTGAACACTGGCATGTATTGAGTCAGTTATCAACGGCAAGTTGAGCGAGACAGCAGCTCAACTAGTCATAGGGAGAGTAAAGAGAGCTCAGACTTGAGTTCTACGTGAGTACTACTGACTTGTGAATGTTCAGTTGGTTTCCTTCACTGCTGTTGTCAACATTGGAATAATTTGCATTGCGACTCTCCTGACCAAGTGAGGAGACTGGGAGTGCATAACGTTGACGACTATTGTCTGCCTATTGTGCATACGTGTTTTAGGAGGATAGTACTGTGAATTTCAAGATTTCTTAACTGTCAGTTGTATACAAGCCGTTCAAGTTTAAGGATTATTAGGTAGGTTATCTTTTTCTTATTGGGACACGTACATCTATTCCATTCTGTGTGATTTCAGTACGCTGTAATTTTAGTGTGTCTGAAGTCTGAAGGGTTTGTGGTGTATAGGAAACATTAAACAGGATTCGTTTTCTCTATATTTAATTAATGATTAATTAATGATAAAAAAGTATGTTACTGCTGTAAATTTTTAACGACGACAAATTTCATGGAAGAGTGAGTAAATAAAAGTGGTATTATATCATGGAGTATTTTTCCTAAAATATCCCTGGTTTTTTTGTGGGAAGTTTGATTGGAAGTGAATTCCCATAGAGATGTAGCTTTTTTGAGCCCGTGTATTTGAAAAGCAATTTTTTGCTCTAAATTAATGGCCTGACCTTGAAATTCATTGCAAAAAGGTTTTACGCTATTGCACATTGCACCGCACAGCACCGAGAGCACAGACGTTTCATTTTCGTAAATTTATTAGAGCTGTAAAGTTGTATTTTGTATTAATATATACATATTTTCTGCATGTATCTTAATCATAGGTTGATACTTACAGAGAGAATTTAGAGGACTTGTAGCACCTAGTGGTTTATTGTTTATCTATATAGCAATAATTATTATTATTACTAAATACATTATAAAATTCATAATGATAATGATTCATAGCCGTAATTTGATACATTAGTTGATTGAATCATTTTAATCGTATGGAAATCTTAGGGTTTGTGTAATAATTATTTATATGTATTTGTCTGTACAATGTGTAGGTAAAAAATTGCAATGGTAACTAAAATATCTAAATGTACTGATGGGTGAAAGATTTTCGTGCGGAATATATGTACGTTGTTTCCAATATATTAGAAGATCAAAAAAGGTCGAAGGTCACAATGGGTGAATGAGGATTCTTTTCCTACGACTTCTAAACTACAAGTGGAAGTATATGTGCTCAAAGGTAGATACATAAAGTAGCTTGCCGGAAGACTGAGACTGAGTGTACGTTGTAGAAGCTATTGAGTAGAGCCTCGGGAATTCGCGAAAGGATTATAGAGGTGAATGATGCATGGAGAGATGAAGGCTGTAGGAGAGGAAACTGCGGAAAGAGAGTAAAATATATAATATATTGGATTGTATTGTTGTTGCACTTAAACTAACTTATAGTATCTGTAGAACGTTATATATAGATATATAGTGATAAGTAAATAGTATTTTGGTAGTTTTCATTGTCCATTTACCGGGTATTTTCGTTCGAGGGTATATAGTAGCAAATGTGCTGCTCCTTTCTTTACTGTATGTATGGAAAAGATCTACGGAGCAGTCTTTTTTAACAGATTTGAAAAGTGTGTCTTCTTTTGTGTGGAAGTTGAATGGTCTGGTCTTTGCTAATGTATTGATTGTTATTTTGTGGGTTGCTTACAGGTGTTCTCTCCCGCAGTCCATGATTTTGTGAGGCTTGTGAAGGTGTGGAATAGCAAGCAACAGTTTTAATACCAAAATCTCCATTTATGCTGGCAAAGAAGAATTTAAAAAATAGGATCTTTGGCAAGCCCTGAGACTCGCACACTGTGACGGGAATTTTCTTTTTGCAAAAGGATGAATTATTTGGGCCGAATCGTTGGGAATTTGAAAGGACTTTATAGTGGAATCAACGGAGCAACTTTGACTGGTGCTATTGACGTTGTTGTAGTAGAACAAGAGGATGGAACGTATAAATGCTCCCCATTTCATGTTCGCTTTGGAAAGCTTGGTGTTTTGCGAAGCCGGGAAAAGGTGAGCAAATATAAATACACAGCTGAATTTATTTTGAAACTAGTATTTTTGTGTACGAAATTATTAGGAAGGTCTCCAGTTGTTATGAAAATGAATTTTATACACATAGAATTTTCTTGGAGGGATTTTCTTTAACAGAAAATAATTGCATGAAATAACCCCTATTGATATTTTTCATTCCTGATGGCGGAGATATTTTGTAGGTATAAACCAATTTGTTACAGGTGGAAACTATAGAGGGAATATAAGAGCGTTGGTTTATTTAGAGTAGTATTCGCGGTTGTGGTCGATGACCGACATTCATAACTGCTGGGTGCAGGAGAGCGTATACGTACGTAACGGTTTAAGCATCAAACCAAATACTTAGTTATCATATTTTCTCTTCTTGAGTATATTGTACTTTTAAACGTTTGTTTATGTGGCTAGTATTGGTGTTAGTCTGCAGTCGGGATTTCATTAAAAATGCATTCAATTTTACATCCACTTAAGGTGAGAGACGTACCTTAAAAATAGCAGACGATGGTGTCAATATATGGTTGAGGTGTAAATATTCCTTCCAATAAAATTATTTTGTCTCCAGAAATTATCACTACTTTTCGCTGTAACTCTGGGGTAGAAGGATTGCGATAAAACAAATAAATGAAACCAAGTGGAACAGGAGTAGTAACGTTATGCGATATGTGATAATGATAAATGTTCTAGCCCTGCTTGGTTGAACCAAATATTTTTCAGTTCTTTTAGTTGTGTGCATATACATGGCCTTTGGGCATGGAATATTTGCATGAATAATAGGATTGTGTGTAAGGAAGATATTATTTTTTTCGTGATCGTGTTTAATAGCCAGTAGTTAGTACTTTATTGTGTTCGTAGTTCAATTTCCAATTTCAACAACTTTCTTAGTTTACGTCATGTTTTTAAGGATTCTTTATTTATGCTGCATACTGGTTATGTTTACGTTTTATTGAATCCCTGGGAGCAGGGAGCATCATTTATTTTTACTGTTTGTTTTTCTTTGAAGTTATAATAAATAATCTGAACATAGCATTATTCCAGGATATTTGTTCATACATGATCATGAATGAGATCTGGATAAATGAAGCACGGATTTTTCATCATGCGGATCATCGGTGCTGATAATGAACGTTCTGCTTGTTGCCTGGTGGAAACTATTTCATTTTGTAATTTTCCAAATGCAAAAGATAGACAGGAATTATATACGATATTGGAGGAAGCAACAAGCTTACAGTTTTAATTAGGTAGCATTTTTGGTATAATTAAGTCCGTAGGGTATTTTCTGAGTGCCATCTATATTTATAATCAAATTAGTGTCATGTTACTAGGCTGTAGAATGTAGAAGCCAGAGGTATCATCATACTATGTTCATATTTCTTAAAATAAAACTGTATTGAAGGCAAGAAATGGGCAGATAGGGTGCTTTCATTTTAGAAATGTGTATGCATGCACTTATATTATGGAAATTGATTTTGTATAAGGTTGTAGTACAATCATTGAACTGAAACAAATTGTTTATTATTGTTCAGGTTGTGGATATAATAATAAATGGAGTGGAGTCGCCCATTCGTATGAAATTGGGAGATTCCGGTGAGGCATTTTTCGTTCAGGAGGTTGATGATGAGTTTGACGATGAATTCGTCGCTACATCGCCGTTACCAGCTTCACCTCAATTATCAGATTCGGACAACCGAACAAAACGTAGTGAGACTGAAGAATCTGCTGATGATGATTTGAAGAAGCTGCTACTCGATGTAAATATAGCTGTGGATGAAGATCCTGCAGCAAGTCCTAGTGTGACTCCTCTTGCTGAGCAAGTTCCTATTGGTGCCAAAGGCGATGATTCGAAAAGTCGGAAAAGGCGAAGGAGGAGGAGAAGGAACAATCAGGTAGAGTTCTATATCTCAAATTGTATTTCAATAGTTATTCTGCTTTTTAAGGTTCACTTATATTTTTAAGGATTTTTTTACATCCGAGTTGAATCATTTCTCATTTATACATTGCCTAGCATTGACTATTGTATATACTGTATCTGAGATTCCGGGATTTGGGAATTAAGTGAAAATGTGAACGGCGAACGGTTGTATTTTATAGCTTGTAAGTCGCGGAGTGGTCGAGTGGTGAGGGAGTTGAGCTACTGAATAATAGCTTGCTACTCTCGCTGGCTCACGTGTGACGTAAACTTTCTTTGGCAGTTGTAATAGCGATGACGCACGAACCAGGTTCATGTATGAATGAGTGTGGAAGTGTCTACATTCTACCTGTGTTTATATTGCGCTTGCCGGGAAAACATTTCTGTCAACTGTCTATTATTCTCTATTAAATTCGAATCGATTCTGTACCTCTTAGATTTTTTCTAATGTTTCACAAATTTATGACCCAGTTGTAAATTCTTATCATTGGATGTGTATAAATAAAAGATGAATGTTGTTACTCAGACAACTCAGATCTCAGAACAGTTTATGTACGATAAAGACGATG
Organism: Spatulosminthurus flaviceps; assembly: GCA_034693705.1. NCBI lineage: Eukaryota > Metazoa > Arthropoda > Collembola > Symphypleona > Sminthuridae > Spatulosminthurus > Spatulosminthurus flaviceps. The sequence goes on from JAQFXU010000881.1 coordinate 19,853, forward strand.
ACAAATGCAAATTTTAAAAATGTTTTTCCAGGGCTCGAAGAGCAACATTGTTGTGGATCCCACATTTGTTCCTGAAAATGATAATCAGACTGAAACTTCGGAGACTATGTTTAAAATGGATGAGGAGCTATCCAGCGATTTAAGAGAAGCTCTTGAAGGCTTAGAAGCATCTGGTCACAACCAAAGTATAAATTTAAATAGGAGCTATCACCGTGACTTTTACTCGGACACTGAGGTTGATGTGGCAACCCCTAAGAATTCCAGACCATCCACTCCAATTCAGTCAGACTCAGAATATGAATTCAGCAAAATTCCTCAGGTTTGTCCCCAAATTTACGATTTGGTGCAGTTCAGAAATCATTTGAGTGTGCGATAATTGTGGTATTGCATGTTCCAGAGGAGCAGTAATATGGAAACATTATTCTGTAAACTGTGCTTTCTTTTCTTATTTTTGGAAGCAAAATTTGTGGTCTACTTGGGAATTTAGTATGTAGAAAGTTCACCAAACTTTATTTTGAAAAGTTTTGTGAACGTGTTCGTTCTAATGTAATAATGATGTTATTTTTTTATTTAATAACAGAAGGTTGACGATGAAGACGTTAGCAAATGGCCGTGGGGTGAATTGCCGTCCACTGGAGGTAATACACCCGCTGTCACTCCAATGGCTCAAGAACCTTCCGGGCAGAGTGGGAAAAACTCCAGTCGAAGTAAGCTGCATTTCAAAATACTTATTGATTTAGTGCTATTTTTCCATCTGTGCTTTGAAACATTGGTAGTTGGTGCACGTATAGAAGATTAACATGTTCACCGTCCCAGTTCCCTAGAGAAATTGTATTGTTCGCATAGTTCAGTGTAACAACAAGGCCATTTATGTCTGATTTCCAAAACTTCGCGGCCTTTAAAATCCCCTTTAATTCCTGCTTTCAGATAAATTATATGTAAAGTGCTTTTCTGTGTTTCTTAGACCTGGATGACAATCATCTCTCAAGTGATGATGAAAGTACGTCGGCAAGTGGTCGTCCGGAGAATAAATCTTTTATTGGGGGTATGTTTTCCTTCATCTCTAAACGCCATAGTTCAGGAAATGGTAACAACTCAGCAACGGACTCTACACCGGGAATATACCTGGATGATCTCAATTTTGAAAACATGGACCCGGAAGTAGCAGCACTATATTTTCCTAACTATGGCAAAGATGTGCGTAGAAATATACAGATACTTTTAACTTTTAGACTTTTTCATTTAATCTAAAATTGTATCATTCTTTGCGTTACTTACACGAGGATTGGAATTCTAAAGTTTCTGTTTGCAATCTTAGTCAAGGGATTCTTCTAAGAGGGAAGTTGACGAAGACGTAGAGTCAGGCAAAGGTAGCTCCCTTCCCCAGTCACCAGCTCCAGGATCATCACCGAAAGGCTCTCAACTTTCAGTTTATATGGAAGATGACAAACGTCGACAAGGTAAGCATACGTAATTGTTTGTACGCTTTTGTGGTCGTTTTTGTGAAACAACTGTGTGTCCTAACCCTAATTGTACTTCCGTTTACTAATAGAATCATCAAGTGGTGCACCAAAATTTGAAGCGATTTCAATTTGCGGTTCTTCCCTTGGTCTCTTTGAGCAATCTCAATTAACTTTTGACGAACTAATTGAAAATCCAGATATTATCTTAAATACCCCACCGGAATCAATTGTGGTGAAAATTGATGGAAAAATGGTTCCTTGGTCAGCCGCTCTACCTCAGTTGCTCTCTACAACGTTTTTTAAGCGACCTATTCCTAATCAGATCCAAGAAAAGTAAATAAAAAATTTTGCAGTCCACGATATTACCATTTATGACTTACCTATTTCAGAAGCCTTTTTCTGGTTTTTGTCTACGGTGATTGATAATTGATAATATGACATTTTCCTTCTTTGCTGCATAGACTCATTAACCAACACTCAAAGAAAGATGAAGTTTCGCCACCTTCATCAACAGGAAGTCATGAACCTGTACAAATTCAAAGAAGTAATAGTGTAACGAGTGGGAATTCAAAACGTGCTGCCGGATACTCTTGGTTTCCGTGGAGGAGGTCAAATAATCCGTCTTCTTTGGATGGCGACATGGAACAACAAGGGGAGTCACATGCTTTGCTCTCGTCTGGAGAAAAGTCACCCAATAAGCATGAATCAACAGCTATAGAAATAGAAGAATCAAGTAATCTTAGTCATGTACATTCAACGGGTTCAAAACCTGGTTCTCCAGTTTCGCAAGTGGTTAAGAATAAAAGTAATGACACATCCTCGTCTGATGAATCCGAAGGAGAGGACAGACAAACTATCAGCCGACCTACTCGTAATATTCAGCCATCACCCGCAAAACCCATTCCACCTCCAATCAATACAAATATAAGCATCGGTGGAACTGGAAATGGCAATGAAAAATTCAAGAAATCCTTGAGGTTGACCACAGATCAAATCGTAAGTCATGAGTTTCAGCAATTTAGTTTAATTTATTATGCATTCGATCAACGTTAGTGTGCATACTCCTTCTCTTTAGTTTTAAAAGCTTACAAAGCCTTACAAGTCTGAGCAGTGATTGACGTCTGATATAATAATTTACTTGTAGTTAGCTATCAAAGCTCATACGTTCAATGGATGTTGGTAAAACAGAATCAACGATACAAGTTGCATTTAGTTACTGAGGTTGGATGGTTCTGAAATCGTTCACCTAGCAACTGCTGTTTTAACCAAATTGACGATTATCATAACTCATAAGATAATATGCACAGTGCACAGTCAGTTCTATAGTTGATCATACTAGCGTCATCCGTTCTCATTGAAAGGAGACAAGGACCTTATATACTGATCAGTTTTGTCCAGCCTGGTATTCAAAGAGCATAGTTTGTTTTTCTCTAAAGTCTCTTCGGAACGGTCTCATACAATCATCTGCAGTTAATTAATTTCATACCCGGATCTGATTGAAAGAGATTGAGGTATATTATGTTGACATTGAGAATGATTCTGTGTCATATGTCACAAACACAATCTTTACTTGTACTAGCACTTGTTACTCTCTTAGTGATAGCTATTATTGCTAAATATATAATGCTGATACTGTTGAGCACGATTTATTTGAAATACTTATTAATTTACACTACGTAAATCTGAGTGTACTGAATGGTCTTTATTTGCATGAATGTAACCCATTGCTGTGCAAAAGAAGATTACATTTAACTTGAAAATTCTGATTCTTCCATTCTGGATGCTCGTATGAGGTTGAAAACTTCATCGAGGATAAGTCGCTACAAGATGCTGAGTAAATATTTAGTATAGTTTTTTGGCTCTACTGTTTTCAGTCGTGGAGTTCAAAAGTTGGCCTTGTGCCTTGTTCCGACGACAGTCATTTCGTAAGTTATTACTATAGTAAAGAGAAAATCGTTTCATGCTCCTTTAGTATTATTGAGTCTAAGAATTTGTGCTTTAAAATCGTTGTTTCTGCTTGACTTCTTTGGCAGTACACATGCACATAATTAAGGCTACCTTTACATGGCATTTCAATATGAGGAAATCAAGACTAAATGTTTCCCGGGACTAAAATTAACGCGTGGGATTGATGAGTTGGCAATCGCTTTCAAAGTCAATAGTAATGCCGTTGAGCGATTTTTCTGAAAAGCGATGCTTGTGTGTATTTTCTAGACAAATAATTTCCCAAGACAGTTAGTTGCAATATTTTTGAATATTTGCAAGCTTGAGAAGGCCGATTGGCAACATGATCATAAATTAGATACATTCAGCTTGTTTAATTACATCACTGAAAATATTGAGGAAATGAGTTACGGAAAGGAAAGGTATATATTAGAGAAATAGAAAATTGTAACTCATTTATTGTGTATATTTGACCTTTTTTGGAACCCAGTATGCTTGTCACATGGGGTGGACAAAGCTGTATGAATATACTGACAGACAATGTTCATATTATGTTCTTCTCCAGGAAGGGAGCTTTTTATTAGATTTCGTGATACACTCCAGTATTTCGGGCGCTTCGAATTCTGATTTGACCTGGATTGAATCGTTCCTATTACGTCTTTATAGGCTTCATGAGAACATGGGAAGATGAAATCTGTCTTTCTGAATCTCCCATTCTCGGTAAGGATTGTGCTGACAGAATGAAACCCCGAAAAGCAAATATGTTAAATTAAATGCCTGCAACGTATTGCAAAACTTTTTGGCAGCGGTGGGATTCGAACCCACGCCTCCGAAGAGACTGGTGCCTTAAACCAGCGCCTTAGACCGCTCGGCCACGCTACCAACTTGTGTGGCAGGGTAAGCCGAACCCAAATATGTTTCACTAAAAGTTGACAACTTTCACTGAGGTATTGAAAAAAGGAATTTTGGCCTCAGCTGAATTAAATGATACATTGCATAAAACACTACACATTCTCAAGTAGTGCAGACTGCAGACGGTAATGTGATGAAGGTTTGATTACTGTTTGAAAGGGAATCGATTGAGGAGGATATTTTAATTTATTTGGTATTTAACTTTGGCTGTGTAACTAAGAGGTTTGCTTATGATTGAGTGCTAAATTAATGCCCGACAGTGCAGTGATAAGGGTTAAGGATGGTTGCGTATATGCCTATTTACACAGTAGGAATTTTAACGAATTGTTGTGATTTTTGTAGGTTTCCCTGGGACTACGATACGGACAAAATGAAGCAGTTTTTAGCGTCACAACCGCTTACCAGGGCACTACGGTGGCTAGATGTCATATTTACTTGTGGAGATATGATGATCGAGTAGTGGTTTCAGATATTGATGGGACAATCACTAAGTCGGATGTTCTTGGCCATATTCTTCCAATTATTGGAAATGACTGGGCCCAGTCGGGCGTAGCACAGCTCTTCACACAAATCCAAGATAATGGATACAAAATGTTGTACCTATCGGCCAGAGCCATCGGTAAGGCTAGTTTTATTGTTTATTTAATTACGGACTCTTCTTGGCACCCAAAAAGCTTATTCATCTATGATTATTAGTGCCTTTGGCAACAACTCATTTTAATGAGCTAGTACAACTCAACCACCGCGTTTCAGTGATAAATAATTGTTCTTACATGTGTACTTTTATGTACTTCTAGGTCAAGCAGCCATTACTAGAGACTATTTGCGGTCGATTAAGCAAGGCGATGTAACTCTTCCTGATGGCCCATTGCTTTTAAACCCGACATCATTGATGTCTGCACTCCATCGCGAAGTAATCGAGAAGAAGCCCGAAGAGTTCAAAATTGCATGTCTCCGTGATATTCAGGTATGTCTTTATTAATTATTATGTAGAAATAATCACGAAAATTGTTTCGGGCATCGAGGAAGTTTAAATCTATGATTGGTTTTCTAGACCTTATTTCCGACAAATCCTTTCTATGCTGGTTATGGAAATAAAATTAATGATGTTTGGGCTTACCGAGCCGTCGAAATTGCAATTCCCAGAATTTTCACCATCAACCACAAAGGAGAATTGCGACATGCGCTTACAAATACGTTTCAGTCTTCGTAAGTTTCCAAAACGCTTATTAAATATAATTCCCGTTTCAAAATACTTAAAAATATTGAGTCCACATTGCTCCGTTGATCTTGTCTTTTTCTTAAAACATTCTGTTAACTCTTATGTTCTCTGTCTCGATCAGAAACTTAAGGTCAATTAATTAGGTCAAATGACGCATCAATATTTGGATTTTATTATTCAGAAATCTATCAATAATAAATATAAGCGTAAATTATCAATAATGATTAGATCTAAGTTCACTCTGTAGTTATTTGAAAATCTTGAAATGTCTTTGCTTCAGTCGTTTGAGTTTTTTCTTTTTCTCTTGAATGGCCTGCAGATATATTGGTCTAAGCCACATAGTCGATGATATTTTTCCGAAATGTTGTACCTTGATCTAAAAGACTAAGACCTATCTTACAATGAGGCGTTTGATAGGTGAATTCATTCACTTCAGTGCAATGGGTAGAATTTTATTCTATTTTCTCTCTCAGTTTTAAGTTTTACTCTTGTTTTACGCTAAATGGCTATAGCTTTCAGTGGTTTTATTTCACTTCAGAAAGTATGTCTTTTTTCTGCATTTTCTACATTACGTAGTTGTGCAATCATTTCCAGTCGAATAATTCCTTTTTTTCACTTTGGAACCAATATACTTTTGTGATCATTTAAAGCCATTGTCATTTCTTCAGCTTAGCTTGTTTTTTGGCTTTTTGGTTATTTTCATATTTTATATTTATGACTTTATTAACGTGTTATTTCTGAATCAGTACTTAAAGACTATTAATTCTAAGGTTAAGAATATTAATTCTTGAAGCTTGATGTTTTGATTTGGTATTAGTAATTGAAGTAACCTTAAGTTCTTTTTGTTTTTTCTGAGTTACTTAAGTACCCTCGCACCCTTGCCTTGCGACTTAACTTCGATTACTTTGTTTGTATGAATACCTAAATACCTCTACCACAATACCAAAACGACAATAAAAAATGCAGGTTGTAGTAACTAATATCATAGAACTAGACACACGCAGTTAACTTAGGAGATAATTAGATTAGAAGTTGAAAGTATTGAGGCTTCAATCTGTAAATATAAGTTGGAGTAAATGGACTGAATGTGTTGTTTGATTTAAAATGATATTTTTTGTGGTTTTGGGTATGAAATACTGTTTATTATGTCGTAGGGACATAAGCTTCCAGATTTTGCAAATGACAATATCCTTATTTTTGATTATGCAGGTATACCAGCTTGGTTGAGTTGGCTGAATTCATTTTCCCAGCTTACAAAATTGGTTGCACAGCAACAATTGCTGCAGACACAACGGATGGATTCAACGATTTCGAATTTTGGCGAGCACCTGTTCCAGAGTTACTTGGAATAACTGAAGAAACTCCCAAATCTTCCAGTGAAGTACCGTCCGTGTAAAAACGTAAACACATAATACAAATCACGGATTATATGGAAGCCGTTGCATTTAAAGCGGTTGCTAACTCATGCAAAGTAAACTACGTTCCATTATCATAAGTGATTTTTTAAAATAACGCTTTCATCAAATTAAAAGATTTGTTGAATAACTTTTCGGTAGCCACAAAAATATTGCTGCGTAGGAATAACTCGCGTAGTTATCATAATTACTTTTACCAAAGAGATTAATATTTGTTACTATTATACCAAGTCACATTACAGGTAATAGTAAAATTTAAAAATCCATCACATTATTTCCTAAACTAAAATAATTTATTATTTCGAAATCAACTTGGGGGCGATATGGTTGTATAATAAATTATTATATGGAGTTATTAATTTTTGACTATGTGAGCACAACGACGTGACTTTGTTAGTTTGTTGTTGTTGCTAAAAATTGAAATAAGGGATTTACCTTGTAAAATTGGGCAATGCCCATTCAAAAATAATAAATTTAGAGAGACATCACCTTCTTGTAACTCACAATGATTGGTGATGATGAGTAGACTGTATTCAGTAAATGTTCTCTATGTGGCACTGAATTTTTAAGTAAAGGCAACTTCAATGCACGAAAAATACGAAGGTAATTTTTTTGTAAAATATCACTTCAAATAGTTGCCAGTTACTGTTTCGTAAATTGTAACGTAAGTGCTTATCCAGCAGGCAACTTTAATAATTATTACAAATTCTGAAAATACAAATGAGAAAGTGCAAAGCAGGCTTGGCGAAGCCATTCTATTATGGAATTCTAAATCGAAGTTTTACACATTGCTTCCATTATTTATCTGCCAATTACAAAAACTGTGTTATGTTACCACAAACTAAAGTGAAAATATTATAGTGTAACAATTCTGTTTTCTTCGGTATTTGAAATGTACAGCCAAATTTTTACTACACCTTATTCAAAAGGTTTTGTTCAGGGACTTGCGTAAGGAGAGGAGAGTAAGTAGTATTGATTGTTATCGATTCTCTTAGTTTATTCGCATTTAATCTCTAAAATGTTAGATTTTTAAAAAATCCGCTTCCACTTTGATTTGTTGTAAATACTAGGCTTCTCTTTAAAGGTGTATCTTATATGTGTTTGCGTAAAAATTGTACATAAAAATCTAGAATTAGTAAACGGTGAGTAATTATTGTAAATTAGTGACGTCTGCAGCCTTCCCAGTTTGTGGCGTTTCGCGTGTGGGGAAACGATATGTGATTTAAAACTTGTGTGGACAAATTTTACACACTCAGTTCGGTTGTTTATATATCCAAAAATTTCAGTGTAAGCATACATGCAAGCAGGAAATTCCAAGCATGCGATGGTGGTTATGAAAAGAAACATTTACTTCTAGATATGGAAAATCCTGCAAATAGATGTAAGTTATAAAAATACATATTATGTCTCTTGTATTCCTAATCGTAATGCTAAGTTTGCAATGCATGGGCGAATCCTAGCAACCGAGTTTTAGTGGGATCGGAATTACTAAAGCTGTTGTTACTAATATCACAAATATTGTCGCGTTGTCTTGACTTGATAGCAGTGCATGTTAATCACAATGGCCTACACAAACTGAAAGGTATTTCCTATGCTTACTTAATCTTATGCCTACTATAGTTGATTTTTTTCGTACATGTATATATCGTTCTCCGGGCTTTTTGCTGTTAAATACATTTTTGAGAAACCACTATAACTTTTGAAACAATTAGTTCGTATAGTACAAGTATTATGGAAGAACTGTTTAGATATGTATTTCTTTTGTTAATAATAATTTCGAGATTAAGAATTAAGAATATTAAGATGCATATTTATTGTATATAGTATCCAGTTATTTTCGTCTTCGCAGACAACGGATTTTCTAAGAATCATTAATAATTATTATTATTATCATTTTTCAGCATATGTATAACACCTTACCTTGTACAGTGAAACGTTGTTATAATTTTGTTTAGCTCAAATATGATTCATCGCGATGTACATAAAACAGGTAGAATACCAGCGCTACGTATATTTATCCACGTATTTATGTTAATAATTCCTGAGTCATTTAATTCATTCAGTAATCATTATTAATTATTATTATCTTATCTTAACATAAGTTTTGTGATAGGAAATTCATGTGAAAATTCTTGTGAATAAATATGAAATGTGACAATTTCGCTAAAATCGAAATCTGATTTTTATTCGCACTTAACTGCGTTCACTGTAACCGTCAAATTGATTAAAACTTGTGTCGATGCAATTGAAGTTTCGTCCGATATGCACTTATTCAAGATTTTTGTTCTCCCTGCTTTCATCATGGAATGTGTTTCATTTTTTATAATCAATCTTCTGCCACCATCTGCCTCAACAAGTATAATGATTATTATTATTATTGTTTTTGCTAAAATTATAAAATACAAGTGAATTTTTGTTATGCTTAAATTGATTAATAGGAGGGGGATAATAAACATTCTCTTCTTATTAATATTTAAAGGAAAACTTTGAGCAACGAATAATTTCGCGCTCTTCTCTAAGAGATCAGGTAAACATGGTGGGTTGAGCGAAATGTAATTAAACACTTGCTTGTCAATAATTAATTAGAATACATTTTGACGAGTATGAGTCTCGTCATAAGCGTTTGTCTCTGCGTAGGCGTTTTAGCTATATAATACTATTATTTCATCATCCAAGTTCCGTGTGTCTTTAGAACAGAGTTCGTAACCATAACTTTGCTCCAATTATTCATATTCAATTAAATGGGAAAGAGGAACTATTTTCCTTGTACATGCTTGCTTATAAATATGTAATAATTTACTACATTTGGGTATGTCCTTCTAATGCAAAATGAATCTCCGCCTTTGTGAAGATGAAACAACATAGAATAATTCTTAACAAACAATAATTTCAAACAACATGCGATATTATTTTTTATTCAGCTTAAAAAGGAGCCGCCGTTTATATAGAAGCGGAAAAAACTCATTTACAGTTTTTACTAAATACTAAATGATATAATATAGTCTAGATAAAAAAGTCCCTGTACAAACTACAAACTACTCAACTGAAACATGATGGAAACCTATGTGTAAGAATGAATATTTTCTTCATGTATACATAATATAAACTTCTACATATATATAATAAAAGAAAATCATGAGTCTACATAACTTATACGGATCTAAAAAAATCTTAATTCAATGGATTAAAATCGAATTAATTAATTAATTAAATACATCCAATTTGAAATAAAATTACATCGTAATAATCATTATTTATTATCATTAGAAACAGGAAAAAATACTCCACATGTTTGTCATATTTTGGTAAAATATTTTTTCTGAAAAGTAAGCTTCATTTCTACACGATTAATCTTACAAGGTAAAAATATAATTACTTTGAAAAAGTTCAGAATTTAATCTCTTGTATTTCTTATCTAAAATTCTTCACTATATTTTATTTGATGGAGAACTAACAAATAAGTATTTGATTCTATGAGGCTGTGTGTGTGTTTATTTTGTGGCAAAAAAACTCCCAACAATTGCGCAAAATTCAGTTTTTTAACTTTCCACACTATAGCCCGTTTTCTTAAAAAAGCCAATTTCGTTTTTCGGCTACAACACAGGTGAAACCATTACGAACGACATGTAGATTTTGGTAAATGTTCAACCTATTTAAGTCCACCGCACAGGCCACAAGGTTAAATGGGGCACCTCGCCTGTATATGAATTTCATAGAAAAAATTACAAAACGAAAAAAGTGCAAAAAAAAGTTTGCACCGAGTGTTTAGCTCCAAAACTCCAAAATAACATACATAAATTTGATGCGATAGACGTGATAATTGAAGTTTTACCACTTAATTGTTCAAGCTAAAAAACGAACTTGACTTTTTAACGGACTACATAATGGGCATTCACCAAACAACTCACGGATAGTTATTCTGTTAATATTTTAATTTTTAAAAAGTACAGAGTAATACAGAGAAAATTCTCCCACAAACTTTAATATTAGTTTTAATGAGGGATAAACAACTGTAGGAGAACAGGTAGCTGTTGTGGCTTACGAAGTATAATAATAATATTATTATTAGTTCTAGATTATTTTTATTATTATTACTAGTAATAATAATAATTATTATTACATATAATATTTGTCAAAAAATATCTTGGTATATTGATACATAGTATTGAACTTGTATAGACTCTTTATAGGTCGTGGTAAATTGATGATAATAATCAGAAACAATCGTATATGTTTTCAATTATTATTATTATTATAATAGAGGTCTAAATAATTATTAGTGGACGTTTATGAAGGTGATTTTTTTCCTTAATATTTTTTTTCTTAAGAGTTAGTTTGGAATTATTTGCAGGTACAACATTTACAATTTTTCGCATCAAAATTACAAAATAATATTTTATTCATTTCATCACTCTCTCTCTCTCTCTCGTTCTTCCCTTAAACCATCCACATAATTTCATACATGATTCCAAGTTTACTCTCACAAGAAACCTTTTCTCATAAACTTCTGTGATTTAACATCAGTTGCAGGATAATAATAATAATTGTCCAGAAAAGACGTTCAGAAGAAATGTATTTATTTATTTAATATGTATATAGTTTGAATATGAAGTGGAGTCATCATACCTAGCTATTGCATATAAATGCAATTTTAATTCATACATGTGTATTTATACAAGCGCTCAATTGCTTATGTTTTGGGTGGGTGGGATTTTTCCAGAAAAGTACTTGCCTTTATTACGCTCGCCTATATATTTGATATAAATACATTTTTTATAATGCTTATTTTCCAAATTTCCTTTCTCTTTACTTAGAATTTTTAAAATTTCGGATGGATTTTCCAATATTATTGTAATTTTTTATATATAATGCAAATTGAAGAGGTACAGAATTCTAAAAGGATCTTATGTTTCCATTGAAATATTTCTCACAGGCGTAAGGTAATAGATTTGATGGAATTTTTAACGCACACTAAATATTTTACTTTCGTTAATATATTTGAAAACTTTTTCGATTTTTAAAAATATTCCCTCACTTCACCTATACATTTATACATATACATTTGACATATTTGATATTTTGATAAGTTGAGGGTTGAGAAGAACTATTTTACTTAAATATTTTCTCTTCACATTCCTCACACACAGATAATCAATTTCAGGGGAAATTCAGGTTCATCTAAAAGGACACGTGATACGTAATAATCATTCTTGTATAAAAAGTTACATGCTCAAAAATAAGATTTAGGTTTAGGTTTAGGTTTAGATTACATATATACTTGTAAAATAATTTCACTCCGGTACTAACCATTTAAGCTTCAATTTTTTCACAGACGTGTTTTTCTCCCTATCTTATATATACATATATGTATACGATGTATATGTTTCTATCTATACGGGTACTTTTTTGAGCGCTAAAATATTCTTGCACGCATCTATAGAAATTGATTCCTTCAACTCATATCCCTGCCCATTATAATAATTCGATATTATATCTTTATTTATTTCGCAATTTAAAAAACCACTTTTTTTATCGAATTTTTCTGGATTTTTCGTGTACAAAAACAATTCTCACACTATTCGTGTGAACCGTACGGTTATATATGTATATCTTCAAATAAATGACATCAACGGTGACATGCATAAAAGGAAAAAAAATGTTGAAAATAAAATAATCTAGGAACGTAACTTCTACATAATATAATATATAAGATTTTTCTTGGAACATTTTTTTTACTATAACTCTGTAAAAGAGGTCCGGTAGTTGCTCTCTCAACAGTGCAGCATCATCACAATAGTTTCCTTCGTTATTTTTCTTGTATATAGTATTAGCTACTATGTATAGTATAAGTGTATAATATGATTAATATTATAATAATAAATTTTAATAATTAATTATACCTCATCAACTCTGTAATGAATACATGGCATGAATCAGTTTCTTCATGTTAAAACAGACTGGCAAATAATTATTATATAAAAAAAACCATACACACAATTATACACTTTCCTCTATACCCAGCCGCTGTGTGATAAATAATATTTTTTTAGAAGGTACTTGGAATATATTCTTTTTCTTCAAAGAAAACTAAAACAGAATATTATTGTAAATAGTATAAACTAAATATTAAAACATAACAAAGGTCAAAGTAGGTAAAAATACTTTTGTCACTTGCAGCAGTCAGTAATCTCACACATGTTTTTTCTTTTCTTATATAGAGCTGTAGTAGTAATAAATGAAATGTGACCCACGACACCGAATTTAAGTATCTTGGACTGAAATCTAAATATATTTTGCTTATTATTTTTTTACGAGTATAAATAACAGAATTTTATTTAATAATAATAATAGTAATAATAATAATAATAATGATAAAAAACGATTATAATATTATAGATCACAAAGAGCGACGGAGAGCAATGTAGCCAAGTACTCGGAAAAAGACGAAGAAAGCCAGGAGAAATAGCGTACTGGACCAAGACGGGAGCCAGCTAAGACCATCACGGTTTAGAAGATCTTTAGTTGGAATGAAATAATCGATGGTGTTATCCACGGCCTCCGTTCCATTCCCATAGGTTGGACAACCTTCAAACCTGGAAATTTCCGTTTTGGCACAACGAATCCGCTCACCAATGTTGTACTCAAGTAACTGCATGTTACGGTACCCATGGTAGACCAATGATAAGGTTTTGAGGTATGAAGGAACCTGCAAAAGACACATTTTAACTAAATTGTCTCTCTCTCTCTCTCTCCATATGAATCCATTTTCTAAATGTGCTCCAACAAAATTCCCTCACCTATATACAAACACATAGAAAACATATTAATTTAAATTCAACTTACATTATTGGCAAGGTAGCCACCCAAGAGCTGAGCAGCGAGTGTGAAGACCGCAGCTGCTGTCACTGAGGCGGAAAGATTAAGTGCGGCTCCAAAAAAGAGCCCTGCACTCTGAGCTGCTAGCGATGCCAACATTTGAACGACGAGTAGACCAAAAAATGCCACGACGCTTCCCCCCAGTAAGGGATACGCTACTGCTAAATAAACCGATGGTAAAACAATCACAAGCGGAGCTTCACCTATCATCTTTGCCACGTAATACGCTGACAAGCGGTATGCCCCGGAAAGTCTTTCCTTTTCAACGACTGCTCTCTCACTAGGAACTGTGTGGAAATATAAAAACCCTCAATTACACATCTCACTCATGAATTATTATTATTTCATTTGTATTTTTATAAAGTTGACATTTTAATGTAAGATTTTAATCTGGAAATCTTACATGATGCTAAGGCACCAAACAACGCAAATAACATCCAGTAAGTTGTAGAGAAGAACATGAAGCCTTCCAAGTCTGATAAGGATTCTTCTTTTCTTTCCGTCTAAAATAAAAAAATAATAAATTACATAAAGAAACATTGCGAATCTGGATCATTAGCCTCGTATAAATCCACAGCTTTACAACTCTAGACGCTTTTAGCAATTTAGTATAATTAAAATCCATGTGATCTTTTATGAAAACGTTGAAATTAAACTGCATAGTTTATATCTGTCTATATGAGAGAAGAATGCTAATTAAAATTTCCTCTCTTAATAATTTATGGGCAACTCTATCAGAAATGGATATTCAGCAGAATTTTCCTATTTCATCAGCAATATATCATATATATTTTACAGGATATGGCTAAAAGGGAAATGTTAAGTATCTCGTTTAAAGGGGACAACTAACTATACGATAGAGTATAGTAGAGCAATGGAGGAAATAAAGCTATGATATTCCCTTGTCACTACATAGAAGTTTTTATCTACGAGGAGAGACGTGTGTGTGTGTATGCAGTGATGAGGTAATTTTTGTATAGAGACTTTGTTCCGAAGACGCCGCAACCTATGAACTTTTATACATATGCCAAATAAAATGACATTGACATTTTCTTTTTTCAACTGCACAATTTGCATTTTCTTAGATGAAAAGGCCATTGCCATGGGGTAATAAGGGTGTCAATGCGCATAATAATTAATTTCTGTCTGTCATTGGAACACCATTGACTTTTCCTCACCTTTTTTTATATTCTTTTTTTATTTTGCATAAGTATATAGTGAGAGAATAACACTGTACTCAGAACAGTAGAGGGCTTTTATGTGGAAGCCAAAAGGCACTATGTACCTTTAAATAAACGGAGAGAAACAAGAGGTGATGCAGATCTTCTCAGAAGAGGGTAGGAGCAAAAAGCTAAAGTATGTGAGTTGCCAAGTGGCATTAATTAAGTGTGAAGTGCATCATCATAAGTATTGCACATACAAAGTTTGAGGTTGAGTTTAAAAAAAATATGCATGAAGATCTTGGCTTTAGTCTCTACGGGCAATTTCATCTTTTGCTAATAACCTCCTGCCTCCAATGTACTATATGTCTCTGTTTTTGTATGCCTTGGAGATATTAGAGGATTCTCAATTGACTATGAAGAGTCCCATGTGTAGAGGTACTACTAAGTATTTCCATGCCGTTCCTTGAGGTTCCATTGTTTGAGGATAATTTGCTTGCAGAGTCGAGGGGGAAAAGGTGGCTGTAATTCTCAACCCACCTCTACCATTTATCAAGTGTCTATGGAACCTAAAAAATATTTGCACTATACCCTATGGAAGCCTATAAAGGGTATTTTATTGCAGAACTCCCCTTCCTATGTCTATACAGAAAAAAAATCTAGGCTTTTTTCGGAGACATGAATGAATTTAGGCTATAGCTCTAGGCTTAAATATATTTACATACGCGTGTACATACGAAGAAGAGTAAATATTGGGGAGGGATTTATAGTTACCTTAAGCCATATGAGTCCAGCCATAATAGCAAGAGCTAGCGTCTGAAGCCAATTTAATTTTGAGAGCATTCGAGGACGAGCTTCACGGAAATTACGAGCAGCCAGAACACGGGTTTGTGTGAAGAATGACGTGGGCCATGTGGAGAGGGACGATTCACTTGAATGCCTTAACATTTGGTTGCCGTTGAAATCATTCAAATCACTTTTAGCTGATGAAATTTGCAAATGGAATGCATTCACATGGTTGCTCCAGCCTGAAAGTATCCGGCTCTTTTCATTCTTCAATTGCTCCACTGTTGTCGGTCATCATCATCATCATCATCATCCAAGAAAAAGGAAGGAGAACCGAGAAAAAATATATACCACGGTTAAAAAACGTATGGTAATTTTCTAAAGATTTTCTTATGAAACTTTTGAGCCAAATCAATTCCCTATTTTTATTACCACACAAATTGGGAATTCACGTTGACAGATATACATCGCTACACAGAGCTATAGGCGATATGCGTGTACACATTTTTTCACTCTCTATTTACTCCAATTTTTTTCTCTTCTTTCTCCGAATAAATCCCGTAATTTCCTACTTGTTGATTTAAATTGAAAAGAGAGTCATCAACCGGACCGTTGAGAGAGAAGTTTAGCAAGTATAAAAATCACGTCTCAATTTCACAACATGTGTTTCATCTTCCTTTGCTCTACTTTGCATGAATCAAATCCTTACTTATTACTTGCTCCTACTCTTTCCTATTTACTACAAAGTCACAGATGATCATTTGAACGTCCCCTTTGGCTTTCCTTTGAGGACGTGTTTCATACATTCATTTGTCGTCCCATACATTCTACATCTACCTTTCTTCATCTCTAGAAATTCCTTTTGGATTTACGATCTAATTTTCAAAATTACGTTTCTACCCGATTTGGAAGTTCCAAAGACTCCATAGTAATAAGTTGGAATCCAACTGTGGATAATCAAACTACATTACATTGCAACCTACACACTAACACACATATACTTCCCACGACGACGCTGCTCAAAAAAGCATGTTCAGTCGTATAATTATCATCTTTATTCATACTGGAAAGTAGGTTAGATTCACTTCCTACCAACCACGACTACACAGAGAAACTAAAGTTCCTTCCCATTAAATAACAGTGAAGTCAGGGAATTTCCTAACTTTACACAATTCATAAGAGACTCAGCATTCATTCCGGCATTATTATTAGTCTCCATGTATAGTTTGCAAATGGTTCAGTGCCCTTCATCCCTCCTACTCTCGTGAAATCCTTTTAATCTCCCACACAATCCATGTAAATGACATGGAAATACCCAAAGTTATGACAAAATGTTACAAATTAACAAACAAAATTTCAAATGGTGGGATTATTTTAAAGGCATTTTTTAACGGTGCTAGTAGTGGTATAGTAACTATGCTAATTATTGTAAATATCCTGATTTAAACATGATGTTACATGTGGCTCAGTCAGATAGTTATTACCACACTGACACAGTGCGGAGTTGAGGTTACAACTTCCATGGAAATCCTCATGTAATGGGACTCTTTGTATATGCTCATAATTCATTATCTTCACTTAAATTAAATGTATATCTTGAGGCAAAGTTAAACTACTTGGCGGACAATGGCCGGGTGACTTTTAAGTTGGAGTAAAAGTAGGACCCACGTGTATGTTTCATCCTCAACCAAACACATGTTCTCATTATATTGTGACTGATTTTTCTTCTTCTTCTTCTTCATCTCCTCCTTAGTTCTCACATCATCCCCATATGTGATGACGAACACGTAGCATTTGACATAGAAACCATCAACGTTGACAACTTACTATGAAACCAATGACGGATAGGTCCTAACTGGCTGAGGAGTGAATAAAAAATGTGACACATTCATTGGTTCTTTCTTTCACTCAGGCTAAAATTCTCTACTTATCTGTCATCATAACCTTAAAATCCTTTACACTTCATCTTCTCTCCCTACACTTTAACTTTATGTCATGTGTATTAATTAGAGAATATATAGTTTCCAGATAAATTTCTTCCTATACATACTATTCATACACATCTCGTACACCATATGGTGATGGATAAAAAAAATTATAAAGTAGCTAAGTAGGAAAAAAGTTGCCAAAAATGTGCTTTTCAAGAGGAAATATCATGTCATGACCAACAAGCACAAAGTCCTCTTTCGCACTGCTTTGAACAGCATCACTTTTATCGAGATTGGAGAATCAACACATCAAAGGAAAAGGATCATGAGTGAAGCTGCGAACCGTCAAATATATGTAAGCATGTCAGGGGGATTGATTTGGCTCATAAAGGATTTTGAGCAAAGTAACAAACACTATTAGGCACTACAAAAAGCGTTTCATCTAATTCGCCGACAGTTAATCCTTCTAGTTTTGTCCCTTCATATCCAGAGTGTATTCAATTTTAAAGGCAACTTTCCCGGTTCAAAATTCCATCAGTTTCGCCTTTATGTCAAGGTATATTTTCTATTTAATTACTCATTTTACCTCCGCCGTTCGTTATTCAAGGGCTTCGTTACTTTAGTGAGATTTAAATGAGGGAATTTCCTTTCTGGAACGCCTTCTGTAAATTATATTCATACACCTACATATTTTAATACATTTAAAATCCACTTACAAATAAAATCGGCAG
>JAQFXU010000882.1:0-38270 GCA_034693705.1 Spatulosminthurus flaviceps
CATATTAATTATGATGACCATCGGTACTGTCATCAAGACCCTTGGGGACTGAGGGTATCGGGTCACGAAATGTCACAAAATGTGCTTGGACTGACTGACATTTTGGATGACGTACTTTATGGACAGCCCCTTATCTTTATAAAGGCTCGCAACTCAATAATAATAATCATTGGCGATTTTCAACGAGCATGATTTCCAACAATAAAAACTGTTCGAAACTGACACAAACATTGTCATCAATAGTCATTTTTTCAGTACTTGGAGCGTAGCCATAATCGTAGATTTTTTTCAAATTGGGAAAAAACCGTTAGTTTGTCATTTCCGACAATAAAATTTCAAATTGTAATGAAATACCAAAAGCGAATCCACCCAACTTACTGAAACATAAAACCTTAGGAGATTCCCTTTCAAAAGGAGAGGAAAAAGACAACTAATTGAGTTTTCTAGTAAAAAAAATCAGTTTCTACATCAAGGAGACAGAGAGAGAGAGAGGGGAATTCCTCAAAGCTATTTTAATTTCAAGGCTTTGTAAATACATAGGGAATAACAGTACTCGAATCCAATGCAGAGTCCAAACCTATAGATAGAGTTACAAGAAGCAATGGTATCCAATGTTAGGATTTTTTCCATACCCTCCAACAACCCAATCTAAACTTTAAATGAATGAGAGGGTAAAAATCAAAGGAACTGCTCTTGGACAAAAGCACAGGAATTGACTCGTAGGAAATCGATTGTATGTTTTACAACAACAAAAACTCCACGTATAGCCACAAGAAATCAAATAATATTATATGAAATGAAAGACCTTCATTTACTTGAAATTTCACAAGTCATCTCATGAATATAACGATAAAGGAATTGAAAGCTCCGAGCCAAAAAGATCAGCCAATAAATTTCCTCGACTTTTCCCTCTCTCTCTCTCTCCTACAACTCAATTTCAACTCCAATAAAGTCACTCATACATTGTCAACTGGAGTTTCCCTTCCATATGTCAACTATATACTTGGAAAATGGAAGAGCCTCTTTTACTACAAAAATAACTTGGCTCACGAAGAAGTTGTTCTTCTTCTCAAGAAATTGTCAAATTTCATCCATTATTACTGCCGAAGGTTAGGTACCTTCTGCGAGGCATAGGAAAGGAAATGAAGAAAGACGACCAAGTGTCGTAGTAGATCTCAAAGTCATAAAAAGTAAAACCTAAAATGCTACGTCTCCTTCCTTACTCTCTACGAAATATGTACTAACCTTGCTTTTCTCAACCGACATTAATGAAGCTTTCTCCCAAGAACAGTTTGCAAACATTTGACATTAGACCTGACTTCAAGTAGTTATCATTCTAATGCCACAAGCTAAGGAAAGGAGTCCGCAAAACGTTCCTGAGCACTTCATTTGCGAGTCAGTTTAGTGAAACCAGGAGGAGAAAAACACCATGCATTCGTGCGGTTGCTATTCCCTCCTTTACAACTTACACACACTCTAACACACACACACACACATCAACCCCATAAAGAATTAAGATAGTCTAGAATTTTTAGATACAACCATACGCCATGCATAATTCAGCACGTTTGCGAATTTCCAACCCACTGACTTTATTCAACCGAGTGTAAGTACTTTGCTTGCATTCAGGAAAACTTATGAATTTTAAGCAAATTGTAACGCGTCATTTACTTGCCAAAATATGGAGAAAACCCTACATGTATATATTTTCCTCACAAAATTATGCGGCCAGCCCGGGGACAAACAATATAACTGCATATTTACATACATGACCTCTCCAGTCAGATTTACTTTAGTAGTAGTCATACGTTCGAACATAACTTCATAAAAAGCTACCCACAACCAAAATAATCTCTTCCATAAAAGTTCAAAACTCTCTAAAGAAAACTTGTAAAACTTCCCAAGTTATTCTTAGAAAATATCGTAGGCGTTTTCATTTAAGTATATTTGCTTATTCATGTATTTATTCAAAGGATTATCTCTCGCTGTCGTTCACACGTCCTATAAGATTACTTTGGAAATCGTCCATAGCCTTCCAAAAACAGTAGTATTTCATTAGAGAGAGGCTCCGAAGTAAAAGTTTTCACCGCATTATAAGTGCATACAAAGAGGTACTTTACACTCCAATCGACTTGCAATAATATAGCAAAGGGTTAAAATAAGCTAAACTTGCTCAAGTCTTTATGTGGATCTTGACATATAAATACTCCTTAAGTTTCTTTATTCTCTGGCGCTGTTTCAAATCTCGATTGATGATGATATTGAACTGACAGGCCCAGAAGACAAACAACAATTCAAAGTCTATTTATTTTTCTTTCCTTCTACTTTCCTTCCCTACTCTTTCTCTCTCTCTCTCTCTGTCTTCCCCTTTCACTCTCCACACTATCTCCCTATCCATATTTGCTTGCACTGCATCCTTGAGTAAACTCATTTCGATTTTGTCAAGAGTGAAAACACTGGAATTACTTATGATGCCAAGGAGGCAATTTAAAGAAGAAAAGCCTAATTCCAAGAAAATCCGTGGGTGTACATAAAAGACGACCAAATCCAAATAAAACTGTTTTTCTAACAGTTCGCCAATACACACTAATAATACACTACAAGTGCGTTCAAAGTATAGAGAGAGAAAAGAGACGAGCACAGAAAAAGAGTTAGTAGACAAAAGAGAATACTTTTCCCCTAAGATATTTCCTTTGTGAGAAAATTTTTCTTTAGGGAAAAAAATCTAAGAACTGGCCAACGTGTAGTAATAATAAGGCTTCTTAATTAAATGCATTAATCAACAGATTAAACATTTGGGCAGGAGAGCCCGAGAGGTACACAAACATTAGAAAGAATCATTCTACATTTTCACTTTGTTTTCGCCAACTTTTCTCTCTTTCTCCCTCTCTACCTCTCTTCTGCAAATAACCATTATATCCAGTTGAGACAAAGTTTGTTCTGCAGACTACTACTTCGGCAATCAGTAATCTCAATCTGTGGAATTCTCATTTACGGAAACAAACCTCATAGGTTTCCTTTGAGTTTTCCTGGATATACCTTACCTTCTCCCTCTCTCACTCTCAGTCTGATCAAGAGAGTATTTTTTTCTCTTCCTCGCCTTTCACGTTAGATTTGTACAAGACTGAAGGAGGAAATACTTTGAGATACTTTACTTTTCGGTGTACAAGAAGCTGGTGTGGTTAAGTCCTTTGAGGAGTCCACTCAGACCTTGCCTCAATTTCACCCTCAATAAAGGCAATCGTAATTCAAGTCGAAGAAGACCATTAAGTTGACGGGGCCATCGCACGTTAACTGCTTACCTTCAATTTTCAGAGCTAAAGGGAAAGTAGTCGGCTCTATGGATCTATGGTAGCTGAGAGCAGTAAAACATATTGACAAAACCGCAAAGTGTAAAGCACAACCTAAATTGTGTGCTTTTCATTTGTATCAACTCCTCTTCTCTCCTCTCTCTCTCTCGTACTTCTTTTATAGATTGTCTTTCTATAAATACAAGGATTCCAGCTATCACTACCATTCGCTAAAACAGTGCAGTAGTGGTTGGAGAAAGCAGTACATAGTAGCTCTAAAGCACAAAAAGCCCTAGCTATCTCAGCGTACATTTCTTTTATTCCCACTTTCTACATAAAGGAACGGAAAGAGTTGAAACAGAGAATGTACTCGAGTCTAAATGAAAGTAAAAAAAGGAGGGATTGAATAGAAAGATTTCCTTGTAGTATATGAGATCCCACGCACATTCATATACTTCTTTTCCATGTACACACATATACACACACAGAACAGAAGGAGAGAGAAGTGAGGAGAAAGAAGCCCATTGTCTGCCACATATAGATTTTTTCCCTAGCTCGAACATGCAATTAAGCTTGGTTCGTTTCGGTCCCATTCTTTGGTTGACCCCACTAAATGGCATTTCGGACACGAACGAAACCATTTTAAGAAGACCTTGTCACTAAATCGTGCTGAATGGACAAAAATTCCAAGCTATGTGTAGATACGCAGAAAAATACTTTAAATTGTAGCTCACATATCCAATTAACGTTGGACTTGAACTCAAATGCTCTTTTTTCTGGGACATTAAATTCCACAGTTATATTTCCCACCACTACCTCCTCCTCCCCATTTTTACTACACATACATATACCTCTCACCGACCAAAAATTACGACCAATTATTTTTACTCCTAGACAAAGACAGAGAGAGCTAGAGTAGGAAATAAAGGAAGAGCAAATGAAAAATCCTTCAAATAAATTATAGTCTTGAATTCAGACAAACAAATTACTACTACTACTACTACTGCTACTACCACTACAGGAACCTATGTATTCCATAAAAAGTACTTATTTCATACAAATATTTTTAGGGAGCTGAAAAACAATTTGCTTCTGCTATTAACCCAAATACCACACATAGTTCTGAAAAATAATATCCAGCTACATCTATGACAGCAAGACCACAAGTTACCAGTCATAAATCGCTTCATATTACTACTACCGCCTGCATGCATGAAATTCAACCAAATGAAAATGACGGAGCTAATACACCAAAGAGCCATTTTCAACTTTTATCCTTTGCAAATAACCAAAACCTTCCCAAAGCTCAGGGGATACTTCCTCCTAAAGTTATCATACCCACATTGCATTGTATTCTATGCATAGTGTGGGTGGATACATACATAAAATAATACATCCCGTTGACAAAAAGTGCTTCCAACACTGAAACCCCTATGGAGAAAGAACTCTGAAATTGCCAAGACTTTCATCTTGCTTGATTCCCCTCCACTTGTACTCACTTTGGTTTGAGTTGTGTCTCCGAATAAGGTTTAAAAAAACCCTCCTGCAAACATAAGTACGTATACATACATTGAACAAGAAATGCATTTCTGCGTATACATTGTACGCCCATGTGTGTATATGTACATTACAGACGGGAGACTGCATAGGGGTGGAAGTGATGTTTGATTTTCGCCTTCTCCTTTTAATTGTGTTTTACGATTTGATGTGATGTGGGACCAAGCATAAGTCAAAGAAGGAAGAGGAGTCACGACAAGAGAGTGAGGAGATCGGCTAGTAAAGTCTCTCAAAACCAACTAACAATATCAACAGCAAAAAAAGAAAAAGCCAAGTCACACAGGAGAATCGATATACCTACTATGCTACCATCCACAAACTTCATCCAGATCTTGCTCTCCCCAAGTTTATGTATTTGTGCAGTGATCTATTTAATACACTATGATGCAGCTAAGACATGCATACCGACTTTTCCACCCTCCTTCCTAATTTCAGTAAGGACTTGAGCAATTCCTATAAGTGGAAAAACTAACTGAGGATCCATACATTGTACACATATGTATGTATACACTACGTAAATACACACATGACTTGCATCCCTCCCAGCAGTAGTGTATTACTCCTAAAAAGGCAGTCTTTCCTCCATATAATAGACTGGGAGACACATAGTAAGCCTAATAAAGACACAAGTTCCAAGCTAAATTAATCCACCATCCTCTCTCCCTACATTTAGCTTCACTACACTACTAAATATAAAATGCTCAACTGTATATATACACGGAGTTACCACTAAGTCTCCACCCTGTCGTCTGTACTAAAGACCCATGGAGGATAGTACTAACAATTTACGTTAAATAAAATACTTTATTAGTTTCCGCAAACCTAGAGAGCACCAAACCACAGCCGTCAAAATGAGATTACTAGTTTCTCCACGCTATATAACTGCTGTATACTATAACTAGCATGGATAAAAGTTATACCCAAAACCTCATTAAAAAGAAACGCTATATACGAGCTATTTTCAATGAATTACCGGTTTCTTTGATCATTAACTTCTTTTATGTTTTGTCAAGTGAGACGATGCTCACTGGCCACAGTGGAATCCTCCTGGAATTCACTCTGCCCTAAATGACATTTTGCACAGGTATTTACTTCCTACAACACATTTTTCGCACGTACGAGTTTAACGCCATGAATTTTACAACTCCACTGTTTCATGACGAAAGCGCGCGACATGTTCTATATGTTCACATGAAATAAAATACATAAGAAATTTTCTCACCATTCCAATTCTAATAGCCAGGCTGGGAATTATAATTAAAGTATGGTTAAATAGAAAAAAGTAGAGGGCATGAGGAAGACATTATTTCCAGTAGTACGAAAAAACTCATTGGCAGAAGGAAGATTAGGAAAAATAAAATCAAACTAGAAAAGACTTTACGGCGACCGGATTCTCGTGTAGGATTATTAATTCCTTACCCGTGTACAAAATCCTATTAAGATTTTTACACAATTCAGCGTGGAGGTCTCCAAGTGTTTTTAATGGTGTCGAGCCTAAAACCCGGTTAGGGCCTCTTACGAAACTGTAGCATTATTATGGGTAAGGAACCCATGTGCGTCTGGTGCACCTTCAGCGAGTTTGCCCAACCAGCCAGAGACTAAGGTGATTCAATATGCAATCTATTGAATTGGTTAAGGTTAACTGCTTACTACATATACTTTCTCCCGGAAGAGATACAATTCAATAAGTACCAAATCGATATGTAAAGGTAGAGACCGTTGAAGAAAATGTGGGGAAAACTTTGTTAAAACATCCGCTGGTCAGGGCAATCTGGACGGTATGAGGTTCTGGGGAGCGAGAAATTGTAAGGAAGGCTTTTATCTATAGCAACAACTTTATACAAACTTAATAGTACTATATACATATATTTATATATAGTTTCCCTGTACAACCAATAATAATAATAACATAAAAAGAGTCTGTTTACTTTAATACTCTGTATATATTTGCTTTACATTCGTGTGTGTGCAATTCACTGGTAGTCGGGTCCGTACTATTAGTATAAGTATAGTTGAATGCATGTAAAATTGCTTTTCGTTTTTCTTTAGGTTTATCCCCGGATTACGGCAAACAACTTTTCGCCACTTTACCATTGCTTTAAGCTTTTTTTTCTCTTTCCCCAGACCTGTCCCTATACTTTCTCCGTTTCGCCTGTTTAAAAAACTTGAGTACACAAGAATAAGAGTCCTAAATGTTGTACACGTGTGAAATGCATACTTCATATGAAAATAGTTGCAAGTTGAAAGAGAGAGAGAGAGCGAATGAAAGAAAGCCTTCATGAGATTTGTTTGAGATGATTCTTTTTTTCTGAGGAGAATGTTTTCAAGTTGTTTTGCTCTGGAAGCGTGTAAAATGTAAATTCTATTGGAGGAAATGAAAACAAGGAGGAAGATGAGGGTGCGGGAGAACTTCCACATAGAACTATTGAATGACTATGGGAACATGAGACCAGTAGTCCTACTAACATTTCCGAGTGTTTCCTAGTATTCGTAAAATTTGAGTTTCCTCCTTTTTAAGGATTGCTGTGTGTGTTTGTGTGACTATGAAGTCAAAGTATGGCATGCATTTATAAAGGACTACTGTCTATATATATATATATAGTAGTGTGGGTAGTATTTATACGTTATAATGCCCTTATGTAACTTAATGGAATCCTCAACCAAAGGCAATCTACGCTTCAATGGGGGCTCTGTATACAGGAAAAGTATGGCGAATTCAATTCCAGTGGAAAACAAAAAAAAATCAAATAGAAACAAGAGAGGAAAAGTGGTATGAGAACGAGTAAGTAAATGGAAAAGGGAAGAATTGCATACCGTTTGGTTAAATTGATGAGGAGATAGGCAGGTCCATAATCATACAGCAAGCTCAACATAAAGTTGTTTACTCAGTCGATCTCTGCATTATATACAACATACATAGGGTTTTATTACAGCAAAATATACATGCATATAGCTATGCTTATTGAGTTGCCGAGAAAAATCCAAGCTTTTGTTTATCCTTTTAGCTCCCTCACACCGGGTACTTCTGTCTTTCATTCGGCTTTTGCTGCTCCTTTTGAATGTCATTATGGTTGCTCTTTCAACAGAATTAACATTCAAAAGGATATAATCTAAAGTGCGGGGAAATGAGAGTGGTAGTGCTCCATAAAAAAAACTCCACTGGATTTCTTATTGCTAGTCTTCGAATTATTCTCTTCAGTCAAGGAAAACGCTTCCTACACGAATAACAACGTCAATTGCAACTTAATTTCATGTTTCAACTCAATTTACGTCAAAATTCACGAAAAGTAACGTCTACAAGCGCGTATACGTAAATATATATCTGTACAATCTGTCGACAGGATTTGCTCGTTTATTTCCTTATTGCTAGTGAAATATGTACCCTTGTGTGTATCTTACCGACCAATACTTCGACTTTATACTTCGAACTGTTTTATGAGGGTCATTAAAGAATATTCCACGACACGCCAATGCAATACAAAAGTTGCACCGTCTTACATACATATACACACACTCATAAGCATCGTTTGCAATTTCCTCAAATCCTCAATCTTTTCCGTTCCAATCCTAATCAACAGCATTCTTCTTAACAGTCTGCACAAGGTTGCTAGCAGACTAAAGTTCACATGGGCAAAAACATAGAAAGGAAATAATGCATACTCAAGGCTGTGCTAATGCTAAGCTGAGAAAAATTCCCAACACGAAATCACTAGATTCTGTCAAACACAGAATAAATTCTAAAGATTTTGAAATAATTGTTATGTCATGTCATTAGATTCCATGCGATAGCTTTGTAGATAAATTAGAAAAAGCGTATTTATCTGAATTCAATTAAGATTAAATTGACTTTTCAAGGGAGATTTGCTGATAAAAAGGTAATTTCTAAATGGCAACATGAGCGAAGATTAAAACTTTTTCCCTCAATCCCTATAAAAGACACATGCATAAATAGGCACCCACACATGAAAGAAACTAAGTGAAAGGAAATAATGTTTCCATGTAACGTGCTAGACTCTAAGTTAAGGCTGGATTTGTTTGAAGGTCCATATAGTCATATAGTGTATTGATAGATGAGAGGAAATGAAGACAAAAAGTGAATGCTGACTAATGGAAAGTGTTTTTTTTTCTGAAACCAATTGCAGGAAATGGATTGAAGTAAAGGCCTCCTCCACTATCTCTACTGATGAAATGGAGCCGGTAAAAAATGTGGAGATTGGAGTTATGAGGGTTGATTATATCACATCAACAGCCTGGGCCCGCGGAAGCTAGGCTGGCAATAGTTGGTTTATAGAAGCAAGATGTTTGGCTTGAGATTAAAGTCGTGGATGGAAGCCCATTTAGGAAGACCGCGGCACAAGTCCACTGCTCACCAGAATCAAAAACAGCAGCAGCAGCAAAAAGCCCCAAAGGAATCCTCAACGAGCACTTCAACGGTGGGTGCAACACCAAATATAAGTGTGCCCACCACCACCTCTGTACCAGGTGGATCTACTTCCACTACCTGCCATACTTTCCAATCTCATCTTCATTCCTCCGACAAAATTGGTGATTCGGATCGAAACACTTCCAGTGGCTTGACCACAGCAACTGTTGCTACACTGGCGGAAGAAACCAATGGTTCCTTATGTTCATCATCTGCCGTGCTTGAAACGCAGTCAACTGAGAACCATCAGGATCTTGAGTCAGAACAAATCCATCATCTCAATCCGCAGCAAAGACATTCTTCCCAGATTCGAGTGAACCAACAACTTCAACCGTCTGTGAGTAGCAACAGCACGAATATCCTCCTGGGATCCTTTAGTAATAACCTGAGTCTATCTTCGCCCGATACCGGCTATTCAACGGATGGTTACTCTCCCAAAAGTGTTTATCCTGCTCTGTCATTTGAGTCTTCGGGTAAATCGACTCCTAAATCATCCTATACCATCAGCTCACTCGTGTCAAGTGAACGTCTTCATCTAAACAATAGCATTTCCTGCGCGAGTAGCAAGTCTATCTGCACTGGCGGTCCCTCAAAGAACAGCTCCATTTCCAATGGACTCGAACTTGAAGAAGACGTCTGTGACATTCCCAGTGGAGACAGAACCTCCATCCAGTCCAATGCACATTCTCTCTTAGATCCCCTTTTAGAAATCCACGACACTAAGAACATTACCCTGGAAGAGGATAATGACAGGAGTTATCAAGATGGACAAACTAATCATCTACCTCACAATAAGTCCGTGGATGTCAAGGATCAAGAGACTCGTGCTCCGCTGGAAAAAGCAATGAACAGTAGTAGCAATCCTTTTAGTCATTCCCATAATCCAAATACTATTGACTGTTCTCCTCCCAGCCCCGCACCATTGTCTCCTCACCCTCTCAAGACAGAACTTTCCGTTGCCGATGTTCGGGAGGATTTACTCTCAAATTCCAAGGTGTACGCTTCCAAGGGTTTCCCTCCGCCCGATAAACATGACTATTTTAATCATCATCGGCGGACGGAAAGTATGGATGAGCAGCGTGGCCGAATCAATTTCGATGAAAGTGAAAGTAATTGTTCACAAGTTGCCGGAAGAAGTATCCGAACCTCATTACTCCTCACAAGTCAAATCCCAGAATGCCATCCAGGTCTCAAAGACGCATTCTCCCTCTGTTCCCCACGACGGCAGCGGACACGAATTAAAACTAATCCTTGGATAAGATTCACAGAGCCTCAAGAAAACAATGTTCAAGTGAATTTTGTCCATGCAAATAGTAAAGCCGACACAAGCGGGGCTGCCAGTGGAGGTGCAGTCAAGACTAAAGGTGTAAATGAGATTCCAGGTAACCCTCCAGATTCCCATAACATGATAGAGACGACAAAGGAGGTGGGAGATAATATTAATAATAAAAGTGACTCGGATGGTGGCGGAAGCAGCGGTTGTACTGGTGCCGAGAGTGCCAGCAATGCTTCGGCACTCTTCTTTCGCATTTCTACATCCACAAGCGCCAGTGACTCAGGTAAAGGGACTTTAGAACCAGGAACTAATCGAAATTCCACAGAATCCTCATGTCTACTGAGTGACTCCACGTCCAATTCTGGATCCGCACGAAATTCAATCATTTCCCCGGAGAATGAGATCAAGAGCGGGAGCCTCATCATCCCAAACATCAACACAGTTCATGCCCGGTTGGATCAGTGTGTCAGCAACCTTTCGTCCGTTAAAACGACCGTAACCAAATCGTCCTCATCCATGGGCAACGGCACGGCAGTTTCTAACCCAACCCCTTCCATTTGCATAAGCAATTCCTCTAAATCTAGTGCAAAACGCCTCAATTCCATCTCCGACAGTAAAACCAACAGTGTATTGGACGGAGTTGCGGTCGCACCTTCTAAAAGTGCACCACCCAATAGTTCTACACAAGACATCTTTGCCAACCGTTTCGGCAACCTTGAGAGTTACTCCCATAATAATAATATGGTAGAGAAGGAAACCGACATTTTGAGCGACTGGGCCAACACAGACGACGATGATGGAGAGGGTGAGGAGGAAGATGATATTGAGAACGAGGAGGAAGAGGAGGATGAAGACAACGATAATGAGTGCATCACACCCACCCCATCCTCTCCTGACGTTACCTTCAATAACAGCAGCTGTAGCAGTAGCAAGCTGGACTACATTCATGTCTCAGATCATGGAGGAACGGGGCAGTCCAAACCCAATAATGGTGTAGTGCTAATGGGAGATCCTGTGAGGCCATTCCAGTATCAGCACAATATGAACCTCCCGACCACATGTTACCCATCGATACCCATTTCGTCTCGGAGTGTGTATAATCGAAACCCGCTACATGACGCAACCACCGGCTGCCGTGACAATCTCCACGTAAATCAACCTTTAGATCTGTCTTCAAATCACGTCCAAGATTTGGCCCTCCTTACACCTCCACTCCTCCTTCCCGAAGCCTCAAGGTGTCTCAACGATAGGATTACAAACTCAAACATCAAGCCCAACAATCCCAATACTTCCCAGACAATTGCCCGCGGTGCTATTGGTTTTCTTCGGAAAATGTTCAAAAAAGGAAGCTGTTCCTCCCAAAAGAGTTTCTCCTCATCCAGGAAAACGAAATTTCTCCGCACTTCCAGGTCAAACAGTGCTCACGAGAGGGATAATAACAACATCGACAGCGATACCATCATTCCCGTTGGACTCCTTTCCCCGGAGACAGTCGTGGTTAACAATTATCCTCTCTCAAATACGAAACCGCTGAGTCCGGCCATTAACGGGAGTTTTCTCACCCCCACACCCAATGCATTCCGGCGGCGAAACAAAGACTCCGGCTCGGACTCCACAACGGATGGGAAAGTTTCAAGACACTCTCATAAAGCTATAAAGACTGACATTATAAGACTTCCAGCACAACCACCATCTTCATCATCGTCACTTCAATCATCCCAATCATCAGCTATTATTCAACCCAGACTACACCAACACCATCAGTCACAGTCAACAACATCCTATGGACAAGGTGCTCATTGCAATAGTGACAAGGCCTCATACTACTACAGCCAGTCCAATGAAGAGCCCAACACGAATACAAATTCAACAACAGGAAGCTCCTCAGTTCACTCCTTGTCAATCATGTCGACATCAACAACCTCCCGATCCGATCATCCCCAAAATCCACAGACTCCTTTGCTGAGTCAACAAGATCCATCTTCCCATGCTTATTCAAATATACCCAACGAATTCCACAATCTGCGACAATCTCCCTTCATGTCTCTTGTTAATAATGATCATACCTCGAGACATCATGGGACTCCAAGTAATAACCGAGGACTACTGTCAACCCCAATCTTACAGTCTAGTCATCCCAGCAAAGTTAGTCAGAGTCAAGGAGGCAACACTAGTGGGGTAATGATGGGAAGGGAAGTTGTTCCTCCTGGCATGGGAACTCCGAAAGTTTGCTCTTATGATTCACCTCGCTTGCCAACTACGAGTAGCAGTCGAATTAATTCTCCAAGCTTTAATAACTACTCGCCAATTCATCGTCTAGTCGTGACTGGAGGCAACCACTTACTTAGTCGAGGAGGAGTACCAGTCCATGCTCCTTCACCCGCACCTCCGTCTTCTTTTCACCCCAGCCAGAGCACCGGTCCTAATAATCACCATCATCCTCCGCATCACTCACCGGCCCCACTACCAAGGACAGCAACGAATTCTCAACTCATAAATCGCCCACCAACCACCACCGCATCCCCTTTAATTAATAACCGTCATTCTATCTCCAACGGGTCCTCTCACCATCCTTTCGTGTCTTGCTCACCTTCCCCTATCCTTCGAAATCCTCGTTACCAGTACATCACCTCATCGAATCAAAACTCACCCCTGTTAAATATCCCTAAGAGACTCAATGTTCCCTTCAATCCCAGAGGACCCACTGGGATTTCAAAATCCGGACCAAGTCAGGTCGTACAGCCAATCTTTCACTCACCGTCCTTGAGCTCCGCATCTCCAAATATGTTACGAACTGTGAACTGCGGTAGTAACAATTACCCTAGCCAGAATCATCATCCCCTTGGCAGCCCAGACCCGTCATGTCTGAGCCCTCGAAGTGGTAATTTCATTTCACATCAACGAGCTCATATGCAGAATACAAATAACAATAATCATAACCATAACCATATGACCAATGGAGGATACTTGGATGAGCCTGATGCTTTTCATCATCCCAGCCACTACTACTCCTCACCCATAGTACGAGATCCGCAATCCCAGTTCTACCCATTGAATCGCCGGCTGCCTCCGTCCGGAGGAGCAGAGAGGATTTATGAGTCTGTGGATGACTCGGAGGAAGAGGATGAGCTACGAAGTGATGAAGGGGATGGGGAGGGTGGTGATTTTGAATTCCAGATACCCAAGTTCAAGGAATTCAAGCAAGAGTACCCTCGACGGGAATCAGACTTCATCATTCGGAGAGGAACATTTGACAGTGATAGTGTAGTTATTGGTTCTCCCCTCCTCCGTTCTCATATGAATAATAAGAGTAGTGACTGTGCAGGGAGTGGTAACAACAGTCGATGGAAATCTAAGTCAGCATCCAAGCCCAGTACACGAAGATCAAAGACTTTGTCTTGTAATTCCACCACTGCTACTACTGCACCTCCTGCTCACCAGCCACCACTTCCGCCCCGATATCTCCCTATGATGTTGGGCACGTACTTGTCGGAAACGGAAACGAGACTGCTTGAAGCAGACAATGACACCGATAGAAAGTACAAGCGACTCATCAGCGAAGCCGAAGCTTTGCTCAAGGAAATTTCCATAGAGAAGTCTCAACCTACACCGTGGCTTAGTAAATATGCGAGAGAATCTCTACGACAGGATGACTGTCCTCAAAGTGATCCACTTCGACGGAAGGTAAAAAAAACCTTTGAACACATAATCATTCGTAACATTCCTCATTTACAATTTTATTTGCATTTCTCACTTTTACCTTGGATCATCATAATTTTTTTTGAACTGCGCACATTTTATTTGAATCAGACAAACCCCCTCAATAAAGACTGTTTTATCAAAATTACTCACAATTCAAAGTTCAGGAGTGGGAGAAAAAACTTGAGATAACAGCTCTTGAGTTGCCATTCAGTAATGCTTGAAATCTCCTAAATTTAGTTCAATTATGCAAGCTAACAGCTAACCTTTTATCTCATGGGTTTGCGATTACAATTTCTAAGAGGGAGTGATGGGATAGAAGAAGACCCGGCTCTAGCTCTAACCAACGAACTGACTAAATTAAATCAAGTGATCCTTATGAATAACTCTTTTATCCTTAACAGGCTTATGACTGCTGGGCTTTGAGGAGACTCCAACAAGAACTTGCCGGGTGCTGTGCCTCTCCGCCCGTCCTCCACCGTTCCCGTTTACACATCACATCACCCGTGTCACCGTCACCTAGTCAAAACCGCAACTTGAATTTGGCGCAGTACCAACCCGACTTCCCATTTATTCCAGACCGTCGAAGCAGCATTAGCAGGACCAGTGGTATTAATCCGCCGCCCTTCTGAGGCGAGGAGAGCTTCGTCGAATTTTTAGTGTGAAATATCCCTTTAGGTAAATTAACAGAATTAAACCGTAGACAATTCAGTACGTGCTATACCGTAGGGAACCGCAGACGGATCCTCATTTTAATCATGTTTTAGTGATTGCGTTCCTGATTCATCAAAGTTGAACGCACGTCACCGCTCCCACCAGTAAATAAATTCCAGAGATTAGGTTCTTACGAAAGTCCAGTGGTAAATACAACAACCTTCTGTTCTTCTCATTTGAATGAATCTTTGCATTAAATTTTAACATTCTGTCAATTCGTATACGATGCATGTACAGATATCTTGTTAATAAGGAACAGCGTAGAGCAGTACAAACAAGGAGTAGGTAGAAAATTTCGTGTAAAAATTAAGTAAGCTTACAATAATCATTAATGAAACAGGGCGTTTGAGTTATTAAATACTAATTATTATTACCCTTGCAATCGTTAGATAAATTCTAGTAGCAAGCAGCTAACACCAAAGAAATGTTGTACATACGTGAATTCAGTCATAATATATCTATACTACTATTTGTATAACCATATTTGTGTAGCGTGTGTCCGTAGAACTATCTATACCTACAATTAATTACATGGTAACAATAAACATTATAATCGTCCGTAATTTTGTAACACAAAAGAAACATTTTTACTTGGCACTAGTCTTCATAGAAGAGTTCAATCCAAGCAACTTACTATACTTAATAACATAGCCGACTCATCACTAAGATGTATATAATTATTTGTATGGTTAAGTCTAAACCTATTGGCATGTTACAAAATCTATAACTACTTGCTTTGCAACTTACCATCAGAATAAGAGAGTCTAATCAACTGAATGTTCGTATAAGTAAAGCCATTGCAATTTAGAATAGAAGCTGATTTTACTCGAGTCAAACAAATATCTCCAACTTTACTCGAAAGTTGTGTGGAAGTATATGTAGTAAGTGTTTTGAAAGCTAATAAAAACAATATTTACCAAACGAAACCTGCTCTGTTTTTTGCACTACTTTTCCAGACTTCCATTGCATAACCTGAAGTGAACGCCTTACCTCCGAGTGGCAATGCAGGTGTGATTACATAACTCAATACATTTACATACTGATTTCTACTTGACCCTTACCAGTTTAACTCTTAACCTGCCCGAACTAGTTTTTTGAACGTGTCTGCTTTAAGTAGAATACACGAAGAAGAACATGTAACATTTGTTTTCAAAAAGAAATACTTAAAGACTTAATATAAAATAGCATCTAACCACCATACCAGCGGTGCCACCACAACCAATCAGGAAGGGGAAAAGGACGGCGTTAGCGTCATGAAACTAAGCCTGAATTGTACGGCATCATCAGAAAATTCTACTTACGAAAAAGGCTCACTCAGGAAACATTAAATAATGATGATTAGAATGCAATAAGATAGTGAGTAACTCCATAATTTCTCCCGATTATACAATAATCAACCCAAAAGGGACTTTAGTAGCATCATCATCAGGCATAATGAACCTGGAGTCGTTAAAGTGTAATCAATTTAACATTAGCAAAAAAATAATTTACTTTCATCAGTTTTGATAACTATAACAAACATGTAAGTTACTGCGCGTCAATCTCAACGCTACCATCATACTTAATGTTGACCCTTTCGACCTCATTTCACCCTGATTCCCTACCTCTGTACCCAATAAACTCTTTAAAGAAGCGTCCACATCCACTACATCTTATTGATCCACCTCCCACGGAAAACTTCTAACCAACTGAGACAAGCAAAATGCGAGCAAACGATACCGAGAAGAGCTTCAAATTAAATAAATAGCGGCTCATCACGTAACCTAACGACTTGAACGCTGAACAGAATTCACCCACCCAAAAAACCTTGAAAACATGAAAGCAGGAAGAAATCCGCCCGAAAACGGTTGGAATCCTTCTCGACTCCACCGGTTATACATACATGCTTATAAGGACGAGATACAATACCTTAGAAATATTTCCATTTTATGTTATGAACAACACCCAGTCGGAAGTTGCTTTCATGGCAGAATGAAATCACCGATGAACATGATTTTCTTTCATAAAAGTGCATCTCATTTTTCATGAGCGTGACGGTAAGTAATTTCTGATGGGAGGACTTCCACTCAAATCCTTATGAGTTAGCATTTCTGACTTTAAAGGAGCCGGACAATATGACAGGGAAAGCTTTCAGGTCAAATCTATTAATTTAATTTAATCCTCTGAATGAAGGCAACTGCACGTCTTTAATCATCTTCGAAACCATTTCAAGAATAGCAGATACTATGCCATCATCATCCCCAAGCAGCTAACAAAAAGTAAAATAAGGACGTAAAAACTGAACATAATGCCCATTATTTGTGACGTTTGCTTCGGGTGATTGAAAATAATTTCCAATTACGCCTCCTACGAAAGCCTCATTCTCATTCTTTATAATCATTATGAAGGTTTTCTAAAGTGAGTCCCACACAAAGATTGTATGCTCAAAGCTTTTACAACCACTATACTGTATAGTACCTCGCAACCAGAAGCGCTCCTTGTAAAGAATATTAGATATATATATTATAAATATATTAACTTATCAGGTCTAATGCAGCAGGGTAAATGGTTTCCATGTAATATTCATTTGTTAGGTAGGAGCATCACTCCAGGAATGAAACCCTAAACCATTCGACCGATAGAAACAAGGTGCAAATTTCAAAGGGTAGAAGTTGAAATAATTTTCAAAAATGTGTCCTCATCCTCCGGATGAAGGTATCACCGGAGCCAGAATTCGAATTACATATTCATATTTTTGTTTATTTATATGATGCGCGGATTTTCCTAACACATTAATAACAACATATATAATATGTATAGAGATAGAAGTCACAAGTAAACAGAAAGAGCAAGTATATACTCATCAAACTCATAAAGATGGTACGTATATGAGTTGTTCACTTTCTACTTACAAAATCCCGAGGACAAGCATGCAATTCATAAGGCTTCGCAGCAAAATATACCGCTGTCAACAGCTTCACTTTCTTTTTTAGATGAAAACATTTTTTCCAGTATAAAAATCTTTAACGAAACCGAGAAACTCGAGTGCACAAATGCCTCACTATAAACCCATAATAACAATAATCGACAATCTTAAAAATATTTTGCAAGCTCCAAAAAATAATTGAGAGAGACGAGAGACAGTCCACTTTCCAACAAACTTTCAACTTGACCTGTTTTTAAGCCGAAGTTCAACTACCAGTATAAATAATATTAGGAAGTATTAAGAAATTTCAAAGCCAAAAACTGAGAAGCCTCAAACTTTTGGTAAGTTAATTCGAAGTAATCAAGTATTAAATTAACTTTTACAACGAGACTGCATATTCGGAGTTCAGAGTAATGTCGTTAGCTCGTATAAGTAGCATATACAGACATTAAATCATAACTAACAGAAAAGTAATGTAATGTACTTAGGACAACTTAGAAATCTGCCAACTTGGCAAAAATAAACTACGGCTGGCGGCCCATAATAAAAAATTGAAACTTTTTCCCACACATTAGTTCTACATACATATAGTTCTAGTTCACGAAAGTATACCAAACAACCGGAGAGAAAATTGGATTTCAGAACCCAAACAAATGGATGACATTACTTAATTCAAACACGCAATAGGCCAAGAACACCGAACATTATACATAGTAAAATTTCTTGTATAACTTGTATAATTTCTCAAGACCAGGAATGAACATTCTCAACCGTAAAATGCTTTAATTTCGTATACTTAATTAAAAATAAGAATTACTTATACAAGTAATTAATCTGGAAAAAAATGGACACAAATTTCAGCTTATGTATGTGTATCGCAAAAACTGGAATTCTGAGTATTTGTAATTTCTACGGATTTTGAATTTAGTAATTTGAGGGAACCGACTTTTTGGCATGGAAATCTTATGAACTGCGAACATATTTGCGAGCTTGGTGCTCCAATGTTTCATGGACACTCACTGAAGCCCTGCTGGAGTTCTTGAAAAGAAGACCCTCGAATGTTGAGATAACTCCAGGATGGAAAGGTCGGTCTTTGAGAGCATTGATAAATCCGGATAAGTCAGAGAGAGTTGTATCATCAACAAAATTTCTGGTTCCGGATGGTGACTGCAATGAAGCCAATCGAATGAAGCCATTTTCAACTTCCAACTTGAAATGAATGTTTAGTGATTCCAGTGATCCCATGTCCTGTCCAATGAGATACTCTTTCTTCAAACTGAATTCTGGAGTCTTTCCATACGTCCATGCCCAGCTTTTCATTTCAGCTTTTATGTTATCCAACCCTGGGAACCAATCATTGGTGGGGTTGATCATATGAAATCCGCGCTGTTTCTCAATCATTTGCGATCCCCCATCATTGCCATCGGTGGTAGTTCGAAGAAATTCGTAACCAATGGATGATAAGACCTTCTCAGGTGACACCGCCACATTGGCATTTTTGACATTCTGCACGGGCGACTTGATACTTTTGGTGGCTCGCGAGTCCATTCCCTCCTATAGGAACATAAATAAAAATAAATATGTAAGAATATTTCTTTTGTTTCCTTCATTGTCATTGCAACCTGTAGCCCAGCAATAGTAGAGAGTATCTCATTTCCTCCATTATTCACTTCACTGGTAAACTCTTCTTGGACCTGGTCAAACTACGCAGAAAAACAAAGATAGGAGAAACCCTCCTAAATGACCACTCAGAGTCTACTTCAGAGCAAACCCCCGTCTCTACAGTTCCATCTCTTATCTCACAAGCCCATGTAATTTATTTATACGATGGCCTTGACCATAACTCTTATAGTAGCGTATCCTATGAGCCATCTCAGTAAGAACTTCTGGAAACATCCGAGCGGCTATTACATCCAGATCATCTGAAGCCGTGTTATGTAAAATCATAGACAATGCCTACCTCAACCATCATAAACACACGCTAGAACATATACTGTCGATTTGAAGATCAACATTCACCAGAGAATTCCGCCCCTTCTGAATTTATTCTGTGACTTGGTATGTGCACTTTCTAGTTTTTCTTAGCATCACAAAATAGAAGCTCGGCATTCACCAGCTATAGCTCACTACAAATGCATCCTCACATGCACACTAGACTTCACTTGAACATTTATTTCATTTACATTGAATCAATTAGTGTATTAAAACTCCCTGGGGTGTAAATTAACCTCAAAAACCTCAAAAAAATTGCAACACACATTTTCGCGTGATAATTATGTTGAACTGACTACTTTCAAACTATACTATGAACTTTAAACGAGCAATCAACCGTAGGTAAAATCTGCATCTAAACATTAGCTAGAGCTAGTTCAGGCACATGCATGACATACATTATATTCCAAACAGAATTCACGACTGAAAACACAAGCTAAATTTGTTTTCTCTCTAAAGACACCCAAGTAATGATGTAATGTTGCAACCTTGATCTTCAGCACATTTAATCAAGATCATTTATGTCATCATTAGGTTGCAAAATAGAAAAGCATTGCAAAACACTCAAAACTCCTATCTTCATGCGTTATGAGCGTCTACCGTAGAAAAATCTGCCTTTGACAGAACGTAATGACATACTTTGCAAGGACTCCTATGCATTTGTTACCTCTAAACTCAACCTCCAAAAAAAGTAAATTTGTCACAACCACGCTCTAACCACGTTCTAACAGCCTGCCCTACATGTACCTTCGCACTCATCTCCAGCAGACAAATATTTTGCTGGCGTGATATTCAGGTAGGTAAGTTCTACCAACATAACTACCTGAAAGCAACACGCGGAGAGAAGGAAATACTACCATAACAATGCAATGTATACAATATTTGTACGTTGGCTGACGCGACTATTATTTTTTGTTAAAGTACAAGGTCAGTAAGAGATGAGATACGCTACTGGAATCGAATCTTAACAAGAGGTTTGGAATGTACCACTCCTCCAATACAAATCCCGACTCGTTAAAGTCCAGACTGTACCCTAAACCGGTTATTTAGCAAGCTGGATTTTTAGTATTTCACAACCTGTCACTTCTAGAATTTATTTGTAAACTTTGCACTTTGCACTTACCGTATCAGGATTTAGAAGTTTAGCAAGCTTCTTCAAGTCAGCGTCAACCAGGACAGTGCAATGATGGTAAGCGTTCTTGCCCAGCTTGGATGCTGTCCCGGAAATCTATGTAAAATAAAAGAAAAAATGATTTAGACACTTTGTACAGAAAACCTACGAAACCAGTGTGGAAATTGGTTTCGTTATTTTTTTAGCACGAATCATTGTGAAGTCTAGACGCAAACTTGGGATCCCAGATATGGTATCATATGACATTAAAATGTGGATACGTAGTCCTATACACTTCAACTACACAGGCAGCACGGTTGCTAAGAGACCAGTCTGCTCCCCTCTCATTTTAAGAGATTATAATGTCGAAAAATGACACCTTGGGGGCATGCGATCCTGTCAATAATAATTTCCTGACCTGTCACCCGGAAAATCATTTTTCATCGACAGTGTTTAGTATGAATCCTTCACAATGGATTTACCCAAGTATTATTACATCCTCTTTTTTCTTTGACTGGCTGCAGTTCCGACTATGTAGCTTTCAAAGCTAAACTGTACGTATACTTACTATTCCCTATGATATATTACACATATCGAGCTTAGCTTTAAAGTTTATTTTGATGGAAGTATCTAGTGGCTAATACCTACACAAGTATGTATGTACCCCCACGTGTTGCTAACAAGATTTCATTGTTCTATGACCATACGAATCCCCAAAAACATAAAAATCGGTGAGAAAAAAACAGGGCTTTACCTTATATCCATCGAGAGTGACATCAAGTCTGGGCGTAACGTCTGCCTGGACTCCAAACTGCCGTTTTAGAGCACGACAGATGACGTCTAGATTGGTCTTCCGATCGTACGCATTTCGGGGAGTGAAGAAAGTGCAGTTCAAGTTGCCCCGATCATGGTAGACAGTTCCTCCTCCAGAATTACGACGAGCAATCTTCAAATCATTCTTCTCTGCCAAGCCGACATCAACCTCTTGCCAGGGATTCTGATGTCTGCCAATGACGACGCAAGGGTCATTCCTCCACAAAAGAAGAACACGATGCTTGTTGAAATCAAAATTTTTGTAGAGCCAATCTTCCAGAGCCAAGTTGGTATAGATATCAGAGGATTGGGAGATGAAAACAGATTTTTCAGGTTCAGCGCCTTCGGTGCTGGATTTGGATGCAATCGCGGGATAGAACCGGACTGCCGTAACTCCACGTGGAACCGCTCCAGCCGCACGGAAGTTTTGAAAGAGACATATGTTGCCATAAGAGGCAGATTTTCTCAAAATAGATTGCATCTTGTTTGTTTGTTTGCTTCTTGCAAGGGGGAACTTCACAAAATTGATTGTGGTATGTAGTGGACTTTTTCTTCTGCGGGATCACCTTAGTTTACGTGGTTTGGTTAATGTATACAACGTATGTATATATCGTTGTAACAAGACTCAGTCTTCTCGATACCCAAATAATATGAGGACTTGTAGAGACTTTCGCTATTTTGAGTTGAGCTATTTGCCGTCAGGTATTATTATTGTAGCGCTTTGTGTTCTACACGGTGGATTTATTTTACTTTAAACTATTGATGCGTCAGTGCTGTGGATAATTGTTCGGTAAATTATCGGAGTAAAATACTAGGAGATTCAGTCGATGAAATAATGAATTGAATAATTGGTGAGTCTCTAAGTAACGTTGAATTAAGCACAATAATCAGATGATGAAACGTAGACCAAATAGCTATGTAGAGCCACGGTTTGATGAAACCACTTAAACGTGTGATGAAGTTGACAGGACCGTACACGAATTTTTAGGCAGTCAACAAATCCCGCAGAGAATGTTTTGAAATCACTCTTTTTGTCCATTTGATTATAAAATGAAACTATATGGAGAAACTAAACTGAACCTTCTTTGCATAACTAGCAATAGGGTGAAAAGGTTGATCGCAAGTCGAACACGATTCTTCCGCACCGTCCCTTATTTTCAGCCAATCAGAGTTGGATACAACAAGCTGGGCAAACACACGCCTACGATTGTAAAAGAAAGGAGAACCTATGAAGGACGTGTCTCTGTTGCGCTTCCTAGTTCCAAAGTGACTTCACTCTGTTTGTTCAGAAGGCTCCCAAAGGGTCTAAGGCTTGTAGAGAGCTACGGAAAATTTTCCTAGAGATTATTAATAACACCCGCGGGGCGATTGTATTCTTCCACTTCTTCTTCCTTCTAACTGCTTTGCATGCGTCCTGGACGTGGACTTTGTTTGTCGTCGTCGTCTTCTCAGCTGCTGTTGAGGGAATGACACGAATTCGGTATCTGTTCGCAGAGTCTTTCTTTCTTCGCTTACAGCTTTCAACTCTTAATGGCTTTGGACTTTGATCTTTGGATGTGAGATAGAATGTTCTGCTGCAGGTAAAAAGATAAAAAACCTACATGACACCCTCAGCACCTATATTTACTTTTTTCAACTTACAAATAAAGTTACAGACTAAAATTTCCCATTCAATCTAAATTATCAAGGGAAAACGTTTATATTTTTTACAAAAACTAATTATTATTTTACCTCTATTGCAATTTTATTTTGTGGATGATTCCTATACAGACGATGATTCACTGTGAGAAAAAATTAAATTATGATTCCTACTACAGGGGAAGATATCTCCGGCGAAAATCTGTTGAAACTGCTCCTTGGTGCAACGGGATTCGAATGGATGGAAGAAAGGGTTGAAAGTGCATAAAATGTGCCTCTAACTTTTTTGCCATCACTCACTGATCATTCGCACTTCACGTGAGGTGAACGTGGCTTCTATCATTACCATATTTTTTATGCAAGGGTATGCTATTCACCGTATGTTACTTGCTCTCAATAGCCTCACAGACTCAACACAAAACGAGATAATGGAGGGGTAGTCCATTGTATGTATGCATGCGTTGAGAGCATGTACCTGAACCTAAACATTACCAGCTATTACCAAGTACCAAAAGTCCAACAACCATTCATTCCCCCCAAGCTTGTAAAGCGAAGGCAGAAAAGCAAACTTTTCAATACAACCATTTTCCCAACCCAAATAACTAACCAGTAAAGTTTAAACTAGTATTTTACATATGTAGATTAAATACTACACACCAAGTGTCAATACACTTTACATAGTGTATACATAGTGTATACATTATTACAATTATTATTGTTGCTATATGCTTTTCACTGTGAGCACTAATGCTACTATGTACCTATATGATATTTTATTTCCCAGCCTATTTTATTACTTAAAAGTCTAGATGGGAACCTAAAAATTATCTATTTTAAATTTTACATGTACAATTGCAGGAATATTGTGTGTAAATTTCCACGTGTATTTCTGGAACCTCTCACAATAAAAGATTCAAAAAAGTGTTATCAAAAATAAACACAAAACCATGAGCTGTAAACGCCAGTATCGTAATGAAGATGCACATACTAAATGTTTTTCCTATGCCTTTTATCCATGAGATTCTCCCATGAAAAAGTATGTTTTTGTTATTATCATAACATTAACATATGTTCCATGCTCCATGAAAAGTTGGATTAGTCGTGTTTTCGAACTGATAAAGTTGTATTCTATTGGGCATTTGGGTGGGATGGTACCAGGAGCAGGATTATACTTCCAATGTGAATCATGTGTTCAGTGAATGGTTGCATAACCTGAATATGGAATTCCTATAATTAAAACGCAG
Organism: Spatulosminthurus flaviceps; assembly: GCA_034693705.1. NCBI lineage: Eukaryota > Metazoa > Arthropoda > Collembola > Symphypleona > Sminthuridae > Spatulosminthurus > Spatulosminthurus flaviceps. The sequence continues at coordinate 24,663 of JAQFXU010000882.1, forward strand.
ACAAGTTACTTATGTAACATGGGAGAAATACTTCTGGAAACTTCAGTTGTTATGTAAGGTGCAATACTATCTTTTACTTTACGATATTGTGCTGTACTACATGAAAATAGCAGGAATTCATATCACTTGTAATATTACAACTACAGTGTTTATAGAGCTAGATATGTATATGCATACACGAGTCGAAGTACAAGGTAATATGTCTTGCTGACCACGCTGGAAAATAGCTTACCTAAAGGTCATTATAAAAAAGCGAAGGATCTTGAGACATTGCGATAATCACGCTTACAAACAGAGGCATCCACTGTTGCTATACCTGAAATCTATCAAGACTCTTATAAAAGACAACTCTCACAGCCCCCCATCCCATTTAACTTCTTGGTTTTATCATATGTGAATTTACATGAGATAAATGCAGTCCTCAAGCCTTGTTGTGGATGTGAGCAATTGTACAGCTTGAATGAATTTAAGAACTGTAAAAAGCATTGGAAAGAGGAAAGCAACTCCCTTGTGGTCATGTAAGTTGATTGGTTATCAGTACTAGTCCCTCTCCTTGGACCTTATAGTTGCAAAAATTCTAAGCTTATTCAGCAAGAAATATATACATCTTGTTTTCGACTTAAAAGTTACAAAAATAAAGTACAATCCCATCATTTATCTATTATCTGCACAAATATGAAACCCGGAATCGACGTTCACAGTATACATAATCGTCTGCATTTATTTATATAAACTTATGTGATGTAAGTGTGCGAAACTAGATTATTTATTACTGGAAAAAAGCTCTGAGATTCATTCCCAACGATTACTTACTCACTTGCCTTGGAATAAAGCAATCTTCTATTAAACTCATTTAATGCTGCAATTACGTACATACTATTGGATACAGACACATTACAACTTCCGGCAGCTTTCATATTCACCCCAACATTATACTGAGCTTCTGACGGGAAGTGAAACACGGCACAATATTATTTGCATTTTTATGCAATTAAAAAATTATCGTTAAAAATATAATGAATATCGTCAGCATAATTAAAAAATTGGCTACGATTGCAATTTTCCCCATGAGAGTCGGTTCAGCTGCTTTTTTAATTTAGGTTACAGTACTTATATGTATTCAATGTGTTGCTCCAATTATATTATGGCGAAGTAGTTTACACTACCAATAATAAATAACTCAAGAACAGTGTGTTTCAGGAAAGTAATAACTGTACGATGACTACCAGGATAAAATACTTAAAACTACAAAATTGTATTGTTTTATATACTATTTACTATAGATAAACGCCGAGTTGAATTTTCAATGGAATGCGAATGCAGAGACAAGAATGTTCAAAAAACTTGCAGGACTTGTGTCTTAACCCTCGCCCGACACAGTATCAAATAATAACGTGTAAATTACCAAAAATTAAATAGAGCTGTGTCATTTGTCACACTTGAAGAAAAATTTAACGAAATAATTTAGCGTTAGCTTTCAATGCAGAACTGAAATACATTTCCCATCGTATAGCATGATTTATTTACAAATGCTTCTGCAGATATGTAAATTGTAAATGGTAAGTAATGCCCTTTGGAATGTTTTGCCGTCTTAATAATTCTTGTATGCGCTTGTATGCACATGCACAATGCAATATATTTATGCCCATAAAACGAACTTGAAAGTTTTTAAGACAAAACAAATATTTTTAAATGTAAATACAAACAAACTGGAAAGTATGATGCCGTCGCGTCGATACTGTATAGACTGAAGGATAAATTATATATTTTAGTACTTACCTTTAAGTAGCCTCTGGCTGTGTACTTATGCTACACGTTCTTTGATGATGATCCAAACACAAAGTACTTTATAAGTCTCAACAGCTGACCTATTTTTGTTTTTTCAGCAGAACACTCTCTTTGGAACTGTATAATTTAACAGGGTTTAGCGGAAGAAAAATTACTCAAATCTTATAAGGTTAGAATTTTTTACAGCTGAGTTTTAAATTGTGTTAAAGCTTAGGTTTTGGTATTTACTTTCTTTGGTATGTCAAACTATAATAATTAGCCGCAGGGTTAACTTCTATTCTGACTAATAAAGGCTCGGCTAAGCTGCATGCAAAAATTTAAAGGCGTTTGTGATTTGGGTTGTACTTTCGCGCTTTCAATTTTTAAACTGGCAGTTATGGTTTGGGTGAATGCGTTTAGGTGGCGCTTTAGTTTGAGTGTTTTGTTGGAGACTTATTAATAGTTATAGCGGTTATGTTGTTATATTTTTATACAGTGTGGAATTTTTTGAGCGGGGTTAGTGACTGTCGGCATTGAGATAAATTCATTTTAATAAACAACCCTAGCGTTGAACTTCTTACAAAACTGCTATAATTTTTCAAGGAAGCTTGTCATAAAGGGTTTTGATAGTATTAGTAATTGTACAGAAATAAAGGTTCGGACTTCGGAGTGATTCTAGTATTGTCATTTGACCAAATTCAGGTAATTATTTTGTGGTAAATTGAGTTTGAGAATATTCCTTTTCGTGAAGGGAAAGTTAAATACATATAATAAGGTTATTTCCTTGATAATCAGTTTAAATGGTACCATCGGCAGTTAGCACATGCTTTGAATAAAACTTGGATTTGTTGAGGTTCTGAAGTTGTGGATATTGTTACTACGCAAAGATGAGGTTGATTTAATTTTTTAATTACATTTCAGGGTGCGTAAAACATTGAAAAATGTCGGATGTGGCAGTTTGCGTCATCTGCAGCAATCGGGCAAGTTCGAGAATTGAAAAGAATGGAGAATTTAGATCAGCTATGAATCTGTTTTGGAAATTGTCGGACATAGATGTAAAACCTGGGGAGAACGACCATTTGGATTTGTGTAGGGCTTGCCACACAGAACTGGAGCAAATACTTGCAACTCATGAGGCATGGATACTACTTAAAGGGGATCTGAAGAAATGTAGAGCGAAGTTGGTAGAAGATGTCAAAGTGGGGTTGGCTAAGCGGAAGACTAGAAACATGCCGTTCTTGGGAATACATACCAAGCTTCAGGGTTAGTAAAGAGAAGTATTGGACTGTTGGTTGAGTTGTATGGAATCATGAAATACTTACTGAATTTTTATTTTAATTCCAGCATCCGTTCGGAAGAATTCGTGATTATTTGGCGAAAAAATTTCTGCTGGAATCTACTGCTAGTAGTGTGCCAGGTGCGGAGTTAACAGACTGAAGAATTTTAACGATTTGACCATTCTGTTCTGAATGCTCAATTTTTCATATTAATATGTTCCAAGGTAGCAATTATTTTGAATTAGTGGTAGTTTTGGCACGTAATCAGCCTTTTTCTACGTTATTCGAATTATTTTTATGCTAAATATTCGCATTTGGAGTGCCTTTTTTGGATGATTATCATTACCCATATTGTATCGAGACAATCACACCTCCTATAGTGTGCTTTTAATTTAATCGTATTGATGTGCCTTTTTATTGATAACAACTTGTATTTCAAATTACTTCATTCGAAGTTTTGTGGCGAGTGCTGACTTCCTCGCTGTTCGTATGTATTAGGTATTCTCTGACTTCTCGTTATGTGAATGATTTCACAATTTTTACTATCAATTTTTGTAATAATGACAATAAAATTATTATAATTACTAGGACTAACAATAAGTATTTTGACAAATAATATTACTGAGTTTATTATAATTTAATTATCCTATAATGGAATATGGATGGTTCATACTATACTGTCTGCTTGTAAAATGACTGCGTACAGATTTGTGTAGTTTGAAAATTTGTCTTCAATAAAAATGCTAAAATATTGAATTCATTTATGGTGGATGTTTTATACTTTTTGTACACTTTTTTTTCAAATTCAGTAGCTTGTACGGGTAAATGAAAAAATTATTAATACTGGACATCCTGTGAATTCTGTACATGTAATGTTATTTCAACCGTTCAACCCTCTGATTTAAATCATCTGTAGTCTAATTCTTCTACTATGTGTAGTATATATATCTGATTTAGCATCATGAAACCAAAACTAAAATCATCTTCACCCAATGGTTGGAATCGAAATTTTGTAAACCACTTTTAGAGCCATAATAATTTGAACCGGGAGCCGGCTGATTGAACCATAAAATTTTGAACCAAAACAATTTAAACCAAGAAAAGGGTTAGGTTTGTAGTTTACTGACTACGAAGGCACAAGCATTTTTTCGACACTTCAATTGATGGTCATAATTCATGGCAAGGTGTTGTAGTTGTAGGTTCAAGTTATTTTGGTTTGTATTAATTATTAATTCGATGAAAATGCTTTTGGATCAAAGGCCGGCTCCCACATTTATCCACTGACTTCGAAACGACATCATGTTTTTTGACGGACAATATATATTAGGCAATCGGTAGTTGTTTAAAACTTGGGCATTCAATTTTATTAGGCTAGAATTCTCATCAACTAATTGTAAGTGTTTTACTGATTGGGAGTGCTGCTTAATTTTTTCTTCGACTGAAGGTAAGTTGTATAAAGTTATCTTTTAAAACAACTCTCAGCAGGGATCTGCTGTTTCTTCAGTATGTCAAAAATTAATAATAATATCCAATCTTCCGGAATTTCATCAAAGAGAAATAATTATAAATGTGGGTGCAGTAATTGCTTAATTAATTATCATTCAGTTTAAGTAACGCCGGCAAAGTACCGAAAATGACAAAAGAGAAGATTATAGTAATGGATTCGGCATTCAAGGTCAGCGGGAGTCTTGCTTTTGGGATACTTGCAATGAAAACTCATGTTAATTAAAAATTATGGTGCTAAAAAGAACCCGGTCACTCCAGGATTTCCAATACAGTTATCAGCCTTATCTAAGGTTAAAGGTTACTAGGGTTAATGAGTGTAACTATAGCCTTGCGACTGTTGTAAGTATCGTTTGATTCATTCATTTACAATTTCTTTTAACCTAACTACGTCTCATTTATCTTCTCAACACAAGCTCCATAATTTAAACGACAATAAAACTGCTTCTTCTACAACTTCAATGTAAAGAATCAGAAGATAGGTGACTTGTAAATTACAAGTTGTCTTGTCATTCACACAGCTTTTATCTGCAGTTATAACGTTGCATTACAGAAGACTCAAATCATCTTTGATACACCCACGCTTTTAGTACCCAGTAATCACGGTCAGTTTCAATTGATAATGATTAAGTTATGAATATAACTGACTTGAATTTGTACTTGAGTTAATTGGGGCGCTAACTATATAATCCTTAGTGTGAGTAGCTTCATTACCCTGGCTCATACACACATACTATTGACTACTCCACAGCACGCTAGAACAGCTCCCGTTGCACAGGAATACATAACCTACAAACAAAATAATAATAATTATTAAAAATCCTACTCAAGACTAAATGCAAGCATGTATTCTCTCAAGTCTATTCTTCTACACATATCGACCTATGTAATGTGTTTGAATCACATTTCATAATGAATGAATTTTTTACCCCCTCTCCACTGCGAATTGCAAAAGGCAACTATTTATTTAACATCATGGTTAGTTACGACAATCATTCTACATCATAGTCCAGTGAATTCACCAAGCCCATCCTACAGACAACTTATATTTCCCTATTTGCTAGCTCGTACATGAGACTCTCAATATCAATGAAAGCTTAATTGTATTTTGTAAACAAGTACTAAGTAAATATCCCTCCCGCCAACGTGTTCGGAATCTTGTTCATCATTTTATTTCTGTAGCGCAATTGTTCTTCCTGTATGAAGTTTAATCCCGGAAAAAAACTCATATGGCGCTGGAAATAATTAAGAAGCAATGGAAATTTTTCATCGCAACTTTATCACCAATAGTTCTCCTGATCTTACCCTACTACTGGAAAGGAACTACGGGAAAGGTAATCTGAACAAAACAAGTCAGAGTGGAAAACGTTTTAAAGTAAATTTACGGAAATAAATTTCAAACCACTACCTTGGCTAATTTTGTAATTTGCTATTATTAAATCTAGGAACCTTACGCAGCTTATGTTATCATGCTAATGGCTGTGTACTGGATGACTGAATGCCTTCCATTGGCTGTAACATCCTTTATGCCCATTGCCCTCTTCCCCCTTTTCGGAATAGTGGATTCAGGTATACAACATTTTAATGAACACAGGAAATATTTTCCAGCTATATATTTCGTTTAATCTTCGACACATTTTAGACAAAATAGCCACAGTGTACATGAAGGACTCCATTTTATTTCTCCTAAGCGGAGTTATTATTGCTTTGGCTGTTGAGTGCAGTAATCTTCATACCAGGATTGCCATTCGAGTCATTTTAGCCATTGGAGCGAAAATTCCTAGGTATATCCAAATAATTTTAAGACCTTCTGTTGGTCAGTTTTTTCTCTTTGTATGCAAAAATTAGCAAGCTTGACACTGAGGCTGATTTCACTTTTCAAGATTACTGTTTGGTATCATGATGACCACAATGTTTCTTTCAATGTGGATGAATAATACCTCAACCACTGCCATGATGGCACCAATTGTCCTTGCCATCATCGAGCAGCTGCGATCGGTATGAAGAATCTGTTTACTGGGATCATTTTATGGTTAATGCTTATCGTTAGAATGTAATGTAATCCTCTCTCTTTATTAATTTGAAAGCTCTAATATACCAAGCTCTTCTTTTTTAGAAAATGATTTCCCAAATGAACCTTGATGACAGATCAAAGGAAGGTGCTACTGAAATGACAAGTTTAAAACACAGTGATATTCCAGATGGACGGGATGAAACAGAAACTTGGAAGAATGATCAACTGGTCCAAATAACTGAAAACATCCGTAATCTCAAAGTTATGTTTTTGATTGCAACGGCGTATTCCTCTAATATTGGTGGAACTGGAGTATTAACTGGAAGTGCGACTAACATTGTAGCATTGGACCTAGTTAGAAAGGATGCGTAAGGTTTTTTATTTCTACATCGAAGTGAATGTTTTTTTTTAAATCTGGTTAAAATTAAACAAATGTTTCTTATCATTAGAGATGAGGATTACTGTCCAGCGGAGTGCAAAAGAATAATGGAAATTGGTTTCCTGCACTGGATGTTATTCAATGCCCCACCAATGATTCTAAATACTCTGGTTTGTTGGGTATACCTACAAATACATTTTCTAGGGATTCCTCCCTCTTGGAAATTCTGGCAGAACAAGAGAGATGCTACAAAAAATGTTAACAGCGCTTATACAATGGAACCTAGCTTAGAAAAAAGTGTGATGAAGGCTCTTCAAGAAAAATACGCGGAATTAGGACCGATTAATTTTCACGAAATTGGTGTACTGGTTATTTTCAGCATAACTGTTTTCTTATGGATTTTCAAAGATCCACAATTCATGCCCGGGTGGGACTCATTACCGATTTTTAAGAGAACAGCGTCTGGAAGAAGCTTTATTAAAGAATGTACCCCTACCCTACTCATGTGTACCCTCTTGTTTGTGATTCCCAAAGATATTCAGTATTACAAAAACTTCATGAGAGGAGGTAATTCATTGCTTCACGATGTTTAATTTCAGGTTTATTCGGCTCTAGAGTTTCTCTTTCATGATAATTTGTTGTGACTTGCGAAATATTTTAATATTTAAAGGCTTACGCGAGGGAATGAAAGATACCCTGCTCACTTGGAAGTTCATGAATGAAAAATTTCCGTGGGGTGTTTTTATCTTATTGGGTAAATTACAATTCTATTGTTATTAGATTCTCTCGAAAAATGAAGACAAAGTTAAAGTAGAGGAGACAAATTAGTTTACAAGACTGGGTATTTATCTTAGGTGGCGGCAATGCAATCTCATTAGGCTCGTCGAAGTCCAACCTGAATAATTGGGTTGAGGAGATATTAAAAGAAAGTGAGACACTGAAAGCCTTCCCAGCGCCGGTCCTCTTGATACTCATGTTGTGCATGATTACTGCTCTCACAACCCTCGCGTCAAATATCGGTATTACTTTAGTTATGATCCTATTTTATTTTTCCTGTCTATACCAATAGTTAAATGGGGTTTATAATTACAGCCACTGCAGCAATTATAACGCCGGTTCTCTTAAAGCTGGTAAGCTTAGAACTACATTTACGACGTTTATAAAATTTGTACAACGTTAAATGTTAAAATTACATTGCATTGGGAAACTATTGCTTCGTTTCAGTCTTACGTCAAAGATCTCCATCCTTTGTACATGGCTCTCCCCGCTGCTACTGTTTGCTCTTACGCTTTCATGCTACCAGGTAAAGGGTTTATGTGCATAAAGTCTCAATGAAGTGAAAATGTCACCTGTCACATGTGTGACAGAATAGTTTTTATGCTTCCAGAATTAATTATTTATTTTGTTTAAAATATTTTAGTTTCTACGGCACCTAACGCCATTGCTTATAATGCGGCTCCAGAGATGAAGCTCGGACACATGGTGAAAGCAGGTTTTGCAATCAACGTACTTTCTATCGTAGTGCTGTTGGCCTCTACTCACACCGTAGGTGACTGGATTTTCGGCCTCAGTGATTACCACCACGAATGCACCAACATGACGTTAACAGCGTAAAAAGAAAATATTTGTTTAATACCAGAAACCTCATATTTTTCAGCGTTCAAATGTACTAATTTTCAGTAAAATTGTTTTATTTTCCGATACCAAAGCAAAAGGAGTAAAAACAAATTTGAAATAGAGTGAAAATTCTTTTAAAATTCGATCATAAATTTTAAGGATGTAATAATTTATTACGGAATTTTTATCCTTACTCTTGAAAAATAATTGAAAGTGGAAACTTCGATTCCCACATATCAGAGAATTCAAGTTATTGAAATGCACTTTCATATCACTAGAGATGCATGTTGCATTTTGGAAATTCAAGAAGTCTCGCCTCGCGGACAGAAAATTATTCGAATAATTTTGCCTTGGAGTCTATGGTTTAGGGATTGTCAATATTCCCAAGCCATTTATTTAAATTTTGAAAGAAAGAAATAAGTTGATGGCAAATTAGAATAGTAAAAGTCTCGTGCAACTTCATTTAATGCATAGAATGAAATGCCGACGCTTATAAATACCTGCTGTTGTTACAGCAGCCAAGTCTGGTGTGATTCTGTCATGCTATAATTTCCGAGAATTAAAACTAAATAACACCGGTCTAACTTCTAACTTTTAGCATTGTACCAGTCTCCGCTTCACCAAGATTTGTCTATTAGTCATTGTATCTAACTTTTTTGCTACTAAACTTGTGTCAACGGCAAACTTTGTGTCATTTCCGTGTTCCATTCTAATATTTCTAATCCCTAAGAGTTATTTTAACTTCGTTTAAAAATTCCTTTCGGAGTTAATCTACGTATTTTAATTTGACAGCTATTTAATTTCATGTCTGGGCGACCTGAAAAGTTCGTGTTGTAGATAACAACAATAAACCCACAACTTGCTGATTTTTACTAGAATTTTGACGGCATGTTATTGTATTTCTTTCGTCAATTCATTCCCTTCTTCCATCTAAAATCATTGTGGCATTTAGACTAATGCGGAAAATGGGGTCTTCAGATCTATGGGAGGGTCAGGGTTAATATGGTAGTACTGCAGACTCGAAAGCACTGGTTACGTATCATAAATAATTATTGTGTTCCACCAATTTTGGCTTTACTATTTTTAGCGTTTCCCCTGTTGTGGAAATCACCAAGGAACAAGGTAAAAAGCACTTTAAAAGGTACAAATTCGCAAACTGAGTTTTATTTTAAATAATTCTATTTACTACAGGAGTCTGAGGCATTATACGTGATCTTATTAACAGCCTCATTCTGGATAACAAGATGTATTCCTGTAGAGGTTACATCTCTTTTACCTGTCGCTCTCGTACCCTTACTGGGAATAGCCGATAGTGGTAAGTAAAATAAGAATTAAACACGCAGATTTTTATTAAAAAAAAAGATGTCATCATTTTCATGTGAATATTTTTGAATGTTTATTTAATGGATTTGCAGAAACTATTGTCTCGGCGTATTTGAATGAAACAGTTTTATTCTACTTGGGAATCTGCATATTTTCTTTAGCCATTGAATGCTCAGAACTTCATATAAGGATCGCCCTTAATATTTTATACTATCACTGCCGTGGCATTTCCAGGTAATAGAAAAAATGTTAATTTTGATAGGAATCAATTCTAACCGATGAAAGTATCCATTGCTTTTACATTTTTACCATTAATTTAAATAAACCCTCACTTCTAGTTTGCTTCTTGGAACTATGTTCACAACCGCTTTCATCTCAATACTGGTCGGTAACTCGTTGTGTGCCTCCATGATGACACCCATAATCGTATCCATTTTGGACGATTTGGAATCGGTAAATTTCTCAAAAATAAAGTAGTTCTACAAATACCGATGCGCAGAATATTTGCGCGAAATCTTTCACAAAATATAACTTACTGCTAGACAAATTCATGATCAGGGTGCCGTCCTCAACCCAACTGGTCAACATTTTCCGAAAAGTGTGATGACATTATTTGCGGCGAAAGATGCATTACCGGATGTACAAAGTGAATTTGCTAGTGCTTCATCAGGTCCCTCTTTATTTCCTAGTTTGATGCGCAAACTAACGTTCGTGGAGGTACAATCGCATGGCGTTGAGGGAAGTATTCTTGAAGACTCTCCTCCCAAGTACCCATCCGTTGCGAGCGCAGTGATGCGAGGTCCTGGTTTTAGCTATGACTGGTCTTCATCCATTATGGAAAGCAATTTGTAATTAGACGAACTTTTCCGCCTTAAACAGTTTGCAAATTTTGAAATTATCATGTGTACCGAATTGACTCTGTTGTACATAACTAACGCCACCAGAATCAACCAACCGTATCACAGGCCTGGACCGAGGACATTGTTTTTAATTGCCTCAGCTTTTGCCGCGAACATTGGTGGAACGATGTTGCTCATTAGCAATGGTACAAATATTGTGGCGTTGCATGTTGTGTCAAGAGCAAGGTGAAATTACTAATATTTTATTTGCTATCATTAATATATAATGATTTATTTATACATAATAATAATTTATTATTAGATGCCCTCAATTCAAAAAAATGTTTTCGAAACTTGTACAAATATTTTTACGACTGTTGCAGAGGCAACATCGAAGATAATCCCTCTCAAGTGGTAGATTCTACTGAATGCTTGCGTCTTCTCAAGCTCAATATGTTCACTTGGTTCGAATTCAATGCAATCCCAGCTTGTCTCAACTTTCTGCTGGGCTTCCTATTCTTTAAGGCTTTTTTAACTTGCCTTGGTGACGGATATCGGAAGAATTTCGGAGGAGCGAATGGACGAATGATGAATGTGGAAGCTACAAGGGACATGTTGAAAAGAAAATTGGATACTTTGGGTCCCATGACATTCCAAGAATATTCCGTATGCACTTTGTATGCCATTTGGATAATCCTTCTGATGTTTGAAAGTCCACACAACTTCCCCGGATGGGCTGAGCCGTTTGGTCCTTACTGGATTGGTGGCAGCACCTCAACGTTTCTTGTTGTTTCTCTACTCTTCATCATTCCTAGAAATTCTGAGTTCTTCCGCAGCATTCCTTCCGCTGGTAATTAGATCTTAACTTTTAAAGGAATAATCATTTGAGAGGAAGAGCTTAATTAGCATATATTCTTATGGAACGACCAACAATGAATTATTGATGGGTTCAGAGTTAAGGAAAACCTACCATTGTTTACTCTTTTTTTGATTAGGACTTTGTCCCAGGGGACATGAAACTTTACTAACATGGGAATATGTTCAAGTGAAGTTACCTTGGAAAACATTGTTGTTACTTGGAGGGGGAAGTGCGATTCTGCTAACATCAAGTACGTCCGGTTTGCGGACACTGGTCATAGAGTTGCTGTCAAAGAGTGGGATTGGAAGGATACCAACCCTGGTGCTCCTAAATTTGATTTCTTGTTCTGTGGCTGTGGTAACATCCTTTGTAGCCAACACAACCGCATGCTTCTTAATTGCCCCTGTTACTGTGGAAATGGTAAGAGTAAACTTGTCTGATGCACTCAATCACTTGTCTTGATTTTAGATCTATATCTTGAAAGCATAAATAAGTAATTGGGAAAGCTCCCTTTCTGACCATGTTAAGAAAATGCCACTTATAAATGCTTTACATAATTATTTATTCATAATCTAGGCCTTTGCTTCAGGAGCACACCCGTTGTATTTCGTCTTACCAGCAGCCACGATCTGTTCGTATGCTTTCCTATTCACAATATCCTCACCACCCAACGCTATCTTTGCGAGTATCAACAGTGTGAAGCAGATTGACGTGTTCAAATCCGGCTGCTGTCTACTCCTCATCTCATTAACAACACTCCTTGTCATAACTCATACATTTGGTGAATTAATCTTTGAATTTAGTAATTACAAGGGTTACTGTAATCCTCGTTAAAAATTTCTCACGATTTTTCTTTTCTCCCCACACTCTCTTCTCTTTGTAGTACGTTGGACGTTTTCGCCCATGCAATGCAATAATACATTTGAGATTTATGAATTTGTTTTTGCTTTCTATGGAAATAAAGAGTTACAAATTGGATTTTCCAATTTTTACCTACTACTGTTTCTTATACAGAAAGCTGAACTATACGAAAAGGGCAGGGCTGCTTGTCTTTATTAGCCATGGACACTTTTCCAATGAACATCATGGGATTTCAGGAGCTTTCAACTCATATGTGATCGATGGTTGAGTGGTTTGGCATGCGAAAAATATACCGCCATATTTGTTTATAGGTTTCCCCAAGTTCTAGTAAATAAATCGACGCTATAAATCTCGCCTGACTTGCACTTTACTTGTGGGGTTACTAATAAAGAACGAGTTTTAACCCCTGCTGACCCAAATTCAAATTACAGAAAATGAAGATGAAACTTAAAAAGGAAGGTGGACTTAGTGTCTTGCATGTTAGAGTGGGTATGTGCATGTGTCTAACTCTTGTAGTGTTTACACTTACACCTTTTTAAAATTCGTAAGAAACAAACTGGTAAGGGTTGCTCCTAGTGTAACCTCTGGCATCACGCTGAGGATGGATGTCTTGGGCTACAAACGTTAATATCCTGTGTGATATTAAATCCTATATCAATTGACTGCATGTCTCCTTCAGGTACTCATTACTCTTCGTCCTCTGCACTTTTCCCTCGTAGTTCCTCTTTCTTAAAACCCTCCTCCTAATGAGAATATCATTAATTTAACATACAATTTATCTTCAAATCGCCGTCATTTGCATGATTCCTTCCTTCCAGCATTATGTATTACCTTAAAATCTGTGCTGATAACCTTAGTACATTTTACTTATTCCAACTGCACTGTACTAGCCTGAATCAAAATCAGTACGCAAAATAATTTTTTAAATATGGGAAATCTTCTACAAAATTTTACTGTAAGGGTATCAACATTATAAAAATCCATTTGCTCTCAAAATTTGTCTTCCACAATTCTTTATTGGAGCCAAATGATATAAGTTTGAAGCATTTCGCAGCATTCTTTTCAGATTGCTTGGAGCATTTTAGAAATGAGAAATATAGTTCGACATTTGTGGGTGTTTAAGTATATCCATATAGGCGAGGGTGACATTCTTGAGCGTGGGTTCTATT
>JAQFXU010000883.1:0-38262 GCA_034693705.1 Spatulosminthurus flaviceps
AAAATATTTTGGTTGAAATTATTTTGGTTGGAACTCTTGGTTGAAAATGTTTTTGGTTCATTCGTCCTAGACCCGTTGGTGTTATTCACGTCGAAAATGAATACATGGCGGGATGTTTAACTTTCTGAAAGTTACACCGGTTTCCTGTTCCTGTGAATTTTCGTAAAAACTATTTTGCATAGTACCCATTGAGCGAGTTTAACAAAGCTACGCAACTTCCGATATAAAAACTGCCAATAACTTGTTAATTGTCAGTAAATAAGGAAAGTGAAGAAATTGTCTTTGAAATTAGCTATCCCATTTTAGTCAATTGCAAGGGATCAAGCAACCGACTGTATACATGCCAAACCCCCAAAATTAGAAAAATAGTAGCTGAGCGATAATATATAGCTACAGCTTATATAGAAATATAAGTACGTGCAACTAATTTCCAGGCGCCTTCAGCTTGAATGAATGTAGATATGACTGTCTTTACGAATAGGAAAGGTAACACTGCAATTTTTATTTTAGTATGTTTAAATTTTTTGAAGGTCCATACTTTATCATAAGTATAAAAAAATCCATATATTTCGAATTATGTCGTGACTCATGACAGTTGAAAATCACGATTTCTGAGTTTAAATATTGAAACGAATGTCGGTCAAAATTGAAATTGAGCACAGCTCTCAGCGACTAGTGTCTTCTCCGCTTATTAATTACTTACTTATTGTGTACCATTGATATCATAATCAATACAAAAATTATTCCTGATTCCCTCCCTACGATATTAAATACTAAATACTACAAATACTTATTTTTTCCGTAAATCCGAAGCTGCCGATCACTCTTATCTTGTCTTGCCTCAGCAAATTCGAGGGAGGGGTTCTGGGTTCTGCAGAATATACAGAAAAGGGTTATCTGCATGCACATATGTATATAAACAGAAACAGTTGACCTAACACAGAAGGACTCAAGCATGAATAAACGAAGCATTTTACAAGCAGTTCACAATTTAAATCAAACCTGCATACTCCCTCTTTCCTTTATAAACAGGGATTTCCTTGGTCTCTCGTTTAGCATATACACTATTATTTCAGACGTAACATCATAACAATGAGAGGAAGATGAAGTAGAAGGAAACTTTTAAGAGATCCTGTACTTTTATGCGTATGCCTGAAAAAACCTTCAGAGGCCCATTGAGGTGTTGTATATTCAATCGTTTTAACATGGATATTCACCCTGTGAATAAACTGCCGAAGTCATATAATTATACGTGAACAAGCTGTAATGAAAGGTGAAGGGATCATGCGTGCGCACATCTCATAGAGTATATGTGTTAAGAAAAACACACGCCTTTCCTTTTTCCATCGGATACTTTTGTATGCACTCCTTTGAACTGCTGTATATCGTGTTCTCCATACCATATCCGTCCTGTCCTGTGGTCCTGTCCGCAGTCCGCATAGTGCTTCTATTCTCATTGCATTGTAAAAATATATATACATAAATTGTCATAGTATAATGGTGTTTATATATCGTGCAAGTTGCGAGTGCTTTTATTATAATACTACACTGTCTGAGCAATGCTCGAGTGCTCCGCTAGCTAGTGAATACTGGTGATACTTTTATGTTATGACTCGCTTTTGTTAGCATCATATTTACTAGCTGGAGACTGACACTATTTCTAGTTGTTCCACCGAAGTTTGAAGTTATTTCAGGAATGTATTTGGCATTTATAATTAGATGTAGGGCCTGACCTCTTGTTAATGTGCTTTCTGATTGAAAGGATAAAATTGACAAAATTGAGTTGTGTCAAAAGTGCATAGGATAAATTTTAGTCTGTTGGAGAGTATATATGTGGTGAAGTTGGAGCTTGAACTATATTTGTAAGAATTTGTATTTGGGAATTAATGAGGCTTTTGCTCTCTGTTTATTTGGCTCCCTACTTGAGGTTAAAGTAGGTGTTATTGTTGATCAAGGGATCGTGTGTGTTTACGTTTACATTCAAGTAGGAAGCGTTAATGGTCACGGAAATAAGTGAACTTGAGATATTACTTGTGCATTTCACTTGCCTGGCAACAGTTCCAGTCAAGGATCCAGTTACTAATTTTAGCCGGATCAAAACATTTCCCTTTGAATCTTCCTATAACACGTCATACAATGAACTGTCTTGACAACAAGAGCGGTACGTGTATTTTCTTGGATGGAGGAGTAATTCATGAAAGCTGTATGGTATTGTTATTATTGCGAAATATCCTTATTTGACGTGGGAAATTTTTATTTCAGATGCAGTTGTAAACATTTTAGACGAGATATTGGAAGATGATTTAGAAGATTTGGGTGGTGAGGAAGCTGCGACAAAAAAAGGAGGTAAGAGTTGATTGCGGGTGTTAATGTTGAAATTATGCCAGACTATAGTTGAGTGCTAAAAAATTTTAGTTTGGGTTGGTACTGATAAAGAGTTTCTTTATAAGCCTCATAATTAACGAATTGATACAATTTCGGATTTTTGTAGGACGAACCCGATCCCAGCGATTTACTTCACAGGATCCTTCTGGAGACTCTCGTGTAAGATTGTTATTTTATATAAATATTAATGAATAAGATATGGATGCGGACGTTGAATCCTTTTCTTCCGAAAGAAGCTAGTCTCCAAATGCCTAAATTTTTAATGGTAATTCACGGTTTCTGTATGAGTATGAACGGCGGCCTGCATAATTTGAAGGTAAATTTTCCGGATAAGGAAGAAACGGGTTCTGAGTACATGTCTCTGTTGTAACAATGAAAATACTGAAATAGAATTTAGCTAAGTCTCGGTTAAGAATAATACAAGTATCCAGGATACCTAGCTTCGGATTAGCACTTCTTAATAATTGATTTTAAGTGATAAGTGGAGTTCTGATTGGAGTATTATTACTCATAGGCTGATGATGAACCTACACCTGTAGATATGACTCGAAAAGGTAAGAGAGGGGGAGCGGTTAGGCAAGCGTCCACGCGGTCCAGCAACAATTCTGTATCTACAGAACCGACTCCACCTAGAGCTCTTCGTCGTAAGAATACGGAGGTGAGTTTATTTGACGGATTGTTTGGACAAATTGTCTGTGTACAAATTAATGTCTAATAGAAAATAAAAATACGTCGTCATTGACTTCAGAACTCAACCGCAAGTGAACCTGCTAGCAAGAAAAATGCCCCGTCAGCTAGTGAGGCAGAAAGTTCACCAACTGGAGGAAAGGAATCAATCACTAACGACTCCGAGTCACCACAAGTAACAAGTAAGCCTGTAGGAGTACGTTAAAAATTATAAATAATTTTACGAATTACCTTAATTTAGTTATTATCAATTTTTCTAGGTGGGAATGAAATAAAAGTGAAGCCTGAGCAAATTGAAAATAATAGCCAAGATACCGACGAATCAGGTGCAAAGCTTGGTAATTTTTTTCAGAATTAGTTAAAAATTTCTGTTTCTGGAGATTTTTGTAGATGGTAAAATTTCACTAAAATAATGAGTGTTTTAAGTATTAAACCATCTTTACAAATCGATTTTTTGTTTTTCTTCATACACAGCGAGCAAAGAAGAAGTAAATAAAGAAGAAAGCGTTGGAGGCACTACAAAAGATGATCATTATGAAAGTGGAAGTGACGTGAGCTCTTCGGATGAAGATGAGCATAGCCAGATCTCCAATCCATCGTTTAGCTCAACCTCATTTGGAAGCGACTCCGGTACAATTTCAGTTTTTGTATAACAGGAATACCATAAATTACTATGCAGTGCAGCAATGTCACCCTTATTGAATATTGCAGGAACAGGAACCAAAGGGAATCGCCCATCAGCCACGGAAAAAAAAGCATCTCCAACCTCAGGTACTGTGGGTATTTCACATTCTGTTTATTTATGCGAAGCAGATCGAAAAATAATTTTACATTGTTATACTACCGTGATTTAACATTTGAGGCTAGTTTTGCATTTATTGCACATGCGGAATTTGTAAATAATTTTTGTAAATTATGTTAAAACTGGTTTGGTTTTGTCTTGCAGGAAATGAAAAACAGGTGAAGCAGCAGAAGAAAGGTATGATTAATTCAGTCGTTTTAATGTTTAACTTCGTTATAGTCTTCAATTTTTGAAACGATTGAAATCACGCTAATATGGTTTGTGTAGATTATGCAACACGATTAAACTACATATTACGGGACGCAAGGTTTTTCCTCATGAAGAGTAATAACGGAGAAAATGTGGATTTGGCGAAGTCTAAGAATGTGTGGGCAACTCCTCCTGCGAACGAAACCAAGATAAATCAGGCATTGAAAGAAGCTCGGAATGTGCTTCTTATTTTTTCAGTTAAAGAGAGTGGTAAATTCTCTGGATTTGCTAGGCTAGCGGCTGAATCTAATCGAAATGGCCCCTCTGTAAACTGGGTGCTACCTCCTGGCCTAAGCCGTGCCGCGCTGGGTGGTATCTTCACCATAGACTGGATCTCAAAGTAAGTTGAAAAGTAATAATATGAAGGTGAAGTGACATATGTTAGTTTGGTAATCTCAATCTCACATCAAAGCATTCATTTCTGTCTCTGCTTATTCTGATTTCGTAGAAATGATGTTTTATTCAACAAGACTCAACATTTGTTTAATCCGTGGAATGAAGGAAAGCCTGTTAAAATTGGACGAGACGGGCAGGTAACTCCAGAACAAATACAGTCGCACTAGTTCCAACTTCCAACTCTAGATAACTTAGCTTATTAATGTAATAATTGTTTCCATGCACTAAATCGCGATTACGGACGAATTGTTTTTTACACAAGGAAATCGAACCTCACGTTGCTTCGGAACTCTGTCGGCTTTTCCCCATGGATAACTCAATCGACTGGAATACAGTTCTAAAGCGTAGTAAGGAGGCTGCAAAGAAAGTGAATCATAGTAAGGTGATTTCCCCAATCGGTTCGAACTCAGCTTTAGGGTCTCGGACTGGCCCCCGTGGACCGGGCTACAGAGACCGGCGGGATACAAGAGGCCGGTTTTCGTATTTTCGTAACGGCCGCAACGTGTACGGGAGGTATATCAGTGGACTCTTATTTCAAATGAACGCAGTGAGTGATATGAAGGAACTGTTGTGTGAACTTGTATTCTATTTGCATCTAAGTGTCCTTCAGTCCTCCTCGACTATCCTTTCTTTGCTATCCCTTATTTTAATCAGTGCATCATCGTCGTGTCATCAACATTCACTATCCTTTATATTCCTGAGAGTCACCTAATGTTGAGGACATTGCAAGATATGTTGTTCTTTACACTTGATGTACGGACGTATTTTATGCTATATCGCAGCAGGATAGATGGGCAACGTGTAGGCAAACAGTGAAGGACTTAATAGTGATGGCTAGTTGATTCAGTGGGCAATTGGGCAGCAATAGTCCAGTCCGTTACAGGAGAGAAGTTGTACGCTCAATCTGTTAATCTGTGTTTTCTTGCTTTCATTCACCATCACTCAATGGGTAATTTTTAAATGCTAGAGAAAGTGGACGATTGCAGTGACCTGAATCGCTGATACCCACGAATTTCGACGCAGTGTGAGACGTGTTTATTTTTTCAAAAATGATAAGTTCTTCATGATTTTGACAATCATGAAGATCTCTCAATGGACCCCTGAATATTTTTACAACTCATTCACAGAAATTAGATCATTGGACTATATGGTTGGTAGCACACGTGTTCAGTTGCTGAGCGGCGTGGACTTTCTATGTTCTAGTGTTTACCATTCTCACGTTTGAACTTTAACACTTATTGGCATGACTTGTGTGCTTCGATTGAAGCAGCTGAAGTCCGGCAATGTAGGTTAGTCGTTTTGTTTATTTTGTTCAAAAGTTGCAAGTAATGCAATTATTTTTCTGCGTGATTTAAGCGTGGATCATGAGAACAACTTGTACAAACTCAGAAAATAATCTATGGTTAATCGCTTAATGGTTAAGATTCAACTGCATCTTAATTGAAAACTAAACGAGTAGAACGTGTCCAACTATAGTGTCTTCCAGTTCTATATTTTTGAACTGTTAGACGGTTGGTAAGTGTTGTTCAGAAGTATTGTAATAGCTGTATGAATGAATGCGGTTTTAACTTTTTTGTCGTGTCAGTAATATCTATTCTCATTAACAGGTGTAACTTTAGAGGGCAGGTAACCTCTGTAGTAACCGTGCTGGGATGCCACTACATTTGAATACCCTCTTGAATCTTTTGTTTTTCTGATTAAATTTTACAAGACTTCGTAGTTCACTTGCGCTAATTTGACGTGAAAACGATTTTTTTAGCTCGTTACTTCTATGTAACCGCCCCAGTGAAGTAAAAGAAGTTTTGATTTAATGTTATGTAGGGGTGTCCGGCGACGCTTCCCCGATGACGACTTCGGTCAGCGTGCCAAACGCACTCGAGGTGAGCTACAAGTCGGTTTTTGTTCCAGTGTGTAATCGTGATCTCTTGTGGACCGCAGATTATTTCGTTTTTATTGTTTGGGATTTAATGAGCAAATAATGTTATAAATCGTTCTTGAGACATGAAACCTTGGTTCAAAAATGCCTTTTGTCGCACAGTAGGCTCGTATGAGTACCACTACAAAGGCACATACTCGGACAGAGGGAGTGAAGTGAATACCAATCATCGATATTCAAGAGACAGAAATTACCATTCACCCCGAAAAGTGAGTGAAGTAAGGGCTGTGTTTGACTTTTTTGTAATATTTTTACGCTAAGTATAATTCCAAGTCTTACGTGGTTTTCCCTCTATTTACGCCATCTTATTTGCATAGAGTTCCCACGTTTACCCAGACTATGTTGTAAGGGATTATCACCACCGGCCGCCTCCAATGGCCCCACTGCCTTATCCACCTCCGGTAAGTAATAATCTGTTAAAATGGTTAATAATAGCAATGATAGAGTTTATTTTACCCGTATTTATTTACCGTTATGCTTTATGTTTTGTTGATGTTGTATTTTAGCCTCCGTTTGATTCATTACCACCACCCCCAAGATACTACGATGGACCGCCGTTACCAGAGTTCCCGACTTCTACTCGAACATCTTCACGGGATCATCGCTCTGCTAGCCCTGTAAGAGTATGTTAAATGTTAATTGACTTTGTAACCATAATTTATCCATAAAGTGGACCGCTTCACTACTCACTTCCTCTGTTACGCTTACAATGTAAAAAATTTTGTATACTCTGGTTTTTCTTAGTATTCACTACTATTCAGTAATACTTCGGAATTATTTAATTAATCCCATTATACAGTACTGAAATGTCCACAGGATTATTTTATTATCACCCAGTTAGTATATTAGAATAATATACTGTGCTAACATAATTATTATTGTTTAGTACGAGAAGTCGGTGACGGAATTTCTGCGGCGAACATCGGACCGACGAGAACGAGAGCGTGAAAGAGATCGGGATCGGGAAAGGAAATATCGAAGATAGATGGAGTCAACATTGAGTCGTATTCCAGTTTTTGAAGTATTCCGTTGTAATTCATGATCCATAATGTTTCTTCCGTTTTGGAATGTTGTAGTGCATTTTTGAATGTGCCGACGTCATCTCACCCTATTTTTTGTTTTTTTCATTTTTGGGGTGTGTATTTGGAATCGACTTGGGTGAAATCACGACGCGAACTTAATTTGTCGACCCTAAATTATTTATGTTTTATTGAAGAGAAAGCTGGAACTAATTGTATCATTTCAGTTTTACTATTAATATTATGTGCAGTCAGTTTCGTCTGGCCTCTGTTAACAGATCTTTATTAAAAATAAGATGAAGTGCAAGTAATACCTCATATAGTATCTGTACATGACTACTTGAGCTACGTAGTTTTGTCATGTATCGTATTATGGTTGTATCTTCAAGTTTACCTGTTGATTATCTCATCAAGTGCGGCAGGTTGTAGCTTTTAAATCAGTAAATTTTCTCTGTACAGATTGTACTTTAATGCAGATAGTTAAGTCATTTCTTTAATCAAATTCCTGTAACTGATATGAATTCAGGTTTTATAGCTTGTAGCAAATCAATTATGTTCGTAATTCATAACCGTACAGACCTGTCTTGTGAATTATTATATATTTACCCAAATTTGGTAACGGTATTTTATGTAAATTGTACCGCCGGAGCTGTAAATATAAATAAAGCAAGATGTTGGTTGATACGTAAATACAGACATGTTTACACTTTACCCCATAAATTCAAGATTAGTTTAGCTGTCTTTTATATTTGCGTTTGAAGGTCACGTGCGGACCAAAGTTGTATAGTTTTCAACTCAGGCTGAATAATAATAATTTCATATTTGACTACCCAGGTATCAGTGATTCCAATGCTTCGTTCGGTTATTGGTAAGATGATTCGTGAAAATTTAAGGACGTTGCTTGGTGAAACAAAATAATAGCGACTTCTAGTCAGTTTAATATAAAAAATCGCCAAAAATATATTCAAAAACATTTTTGTCGTTCCATCTATTTTTTTCCACATGAATTTTCATCGGTAGCCAGAAGATTCGCCCTCAAAAATTTTCATCCAGTATTTTTTGGACAAATACATTCATCCAAAATTTTGTCATCCAAATATTTTTCATCCATATAATTTTTGTCTAAATATTTTTAATCCAGAAATTTATTGCCCAAGTATTTTTAATTCAAAAATTTTTTCTCTAAATATTTTTAATCCAGAAATGTTTTTGTCCAAAAATATTTCATCCATATAAAATTTTTCGTCCAATGATATGTTTGTCCAAAAAATTTCCATCAAGGAAAACACCTGAACCAGTTTAAGTTTTAAGTTTTACACATGAGAAAATTGGTCCAACAACATTCTCGGTGATTGTGGGTACTGAAAGCACTGAAATCGAATTTTCCATACATAGTTGTAATGGGATATTATTAAGACAGCATCAGACTCTGGAGGAGCATCAAATCTTGATGCTCTATATATACGCAGTTAGTTACTGTTACTAGACTTGTAACTATCTAAATTTATATTGCGTTTTTCTCCGACAATATCTTATCTCCACCAATACCCTGGCGAGTTTCATAAAAGCATTATTGGGGTAATGTGCACTTACAATTCATACGTTATGAAGAATCTTAATGATTTGACACGATGGATTTCAGAAAAAAACAGATGCAGTAATGACATCCGTTCAACCAAGAAGTCATTTTCAACGACGTAAGTTAAGAAAAGAATCGGTCCACAGCCACGCAATGAATCAAGGCAAATAAGTAATTTTTAATTTAAAATATTAGCAATCACATGTACTCATGCGTGTTAATATGATCATGATGTTTTTCAACTATTTATTTGGTGGCTTCAACATGACATCAATTCAGCAATATCCAAAAAATTCCTTTTAATATTGCTTTGTAATTTGTAAAATCACCCTTGTATGCCTGAGTTTATGAAGTAGTACGCGAGAAAGTTGTTACCTTCAACTTAAGGAGGAGTTAGGATGAGGAAAGCATTCTGTGCTCACATGCTAAGCATTAATAAAAGCATGGAGAAGGGAGAAAGCAATAGCTCTGGTGAAAACTTCACCTTGAATGTAATTTCCAGCAATAGCAGAAACCCTGACAGCATTGTTCATTCCCCGGGACGTCTATTGATGCCGAAAAGTTATTCAAGCATAGCTACTACGATCCAATTTGCAGTCAGAGAAGCCAAGGCTAAAGTAATAGAGAGCTGATGATTCTGTCCCGAGAATCTGTGCTACCTCTGCTTAAGTAGCGCAGGTCGGACTTGACTGGATCAATACTGCATGTATGTCACCCAATGGGTAAACACAGCTGAGACGTCGCATTAGCAATGAAATACAGCTGGATTAAGTTGTGAAAAAATTTAGTTTAGAGTAAACCTGTCTGTCTCTAACAAAGTGTGTTTCTTTTAATATTACTTATTGTTTCCCTATCACTTGTAAAACAGTCGTAAAAAATGGCACGAGTGCCATCAGCTATTCTCCTGGTGATATTTGTGACAAAAATTGCAATTGGCACTGCGTCTAGACAAAGAAGTAGAAAGCTGGACGACACTTGTAGACCGGTGAGGAAAAAAATTCCATCAGGAATTCCTTTTTTTATGAAACATAGATATATTTGCATATTTTTCCTGGATTTTACTCAAGTTATTTTTATTCAACTGTTGGGACCTACAAAGTACACCTTGCACTTCTAATAGTAGCTCATGGTGTCAAATGCATTTCAACCTGTTTGATTCTCCAGCAATACCTGTGCTTAACATTTTATTTCAGCTGTATGGTAGATGTGGTACTTGTGCTGTATTTTGTGGGTCTCCATCTATAGATGTAATCATCTACCTTTATGTTCAAATGTGCAATTTCTTTATCATTTTTCATTAGACGGATTACCATTTCGATTTCACTGAATGTGACGCATCCGGTGGCAGGTAAAGATTATTTTTTTTATTCTGATTGGTACTGTTGCTGCTAATTAAACACAATTTAACTCTATACTAGTGTTCTACGATTGGACTTCTCGTAACTTGACTTTTAAGAATGCTCATTTAGTAATTTACTGGTTACTTGACAGGTGGAGGGTGGCTATCCCATCAATAGAATGCGATGGAAATCCGATTCCTCCAATTCCTCCCAAGAGATTAAATGACTGCTGTAAGAATTTATGCTAATACTATTATTACGGTTACATTTGGAAATAATTGACTTATAGGGGTTGCATACATTTTCATGCACACTTAGATAAATCGTGTAGGGCAGGCCAGTTTTTAAATCTAACGAGCCTGCAATGTGAAGACTGTGAAAGAGGAACTTATTCACTTGGTGGAGGACTTCGGTTTGAGGAATGGGATCCTTTACCTCCTGGTTTTAAGAAGCAAGTAGAAAAATTTCATAGTATGTTCTCAGCCATTGGCCGGCAATACGGAAGTGATGACTGTAGCAAGTAAGTGGTTGACACAGCTTTTACGTGGTATTAAAACGAGATTGGTCGGTGGTTTAGGATTAGGTAACCATTTGATATATTTGTGAATAAAAGATGGGGCTGGAGATCCAGAGGAGATGTTTTACTAAGTCAAGGGGGACCTTGCGTAGCCACTTTAGTTTACAGTGCTCAGCTTGTGAAGGAAGGGAGTCTTAAATTTACATATCAGTATTCAGATGATAGTATGCTATTCCAGTTTCAGGTATGTGTCAATATGACTATTATAGTTTTTTATGAGTAAATACTAAATATGATTGCCTATACAAGAATAACTTGAGCTTGCAGTGGCAATTCTGAGGTGATGTTGAATGTTGATTCTGGATGCAGGCAAACAGTGATCAATGCGAACGACTTCGAGAGGCTGAGGCCAGCAAATGGCCTCCTCTTACGGGCGAAGGAGTGTGGAGGACAGAGGTCATTCCTCTAAGAATTGGGCTGAATATATTTCAGTGGAAAACCATGGGGATGGATTCACACAGACCAAAACCTGTATTAATTAAGAAAATTGAAATTGAAGGTACCTTTCATACGATTTATTTAAATGAGTATAAAAATCTCACCAGCATGGTTGTTTATGATCTCATTTATTCATGACGGATTGTTCGTGCCTGTAGGAGTGGGATATACATCTTCATGCAATCCATGCCCTGCAGGAACATTTTCTGACAAGCCAGCATCAGATAGCTGCGATCAATGTCCAAAAAATACATTTTCGGATCATCAGTCAACGATGTGCAATCCGTGCTCAACGGATTCCGATTACGCGGAAGCTGGTTCGTCTGAATGTAGTCCACGTCCTGCATGCTCGGTTGCAGACTACTATCAGATCCACACTCCTTGCCAGCAAAATCAGGTCAGTTGTCGTCATAAGGGCATTTTCTAGCTCTGGAAGGAATTCATAATGTCTCTGTATTTATTCTCCTCTATCCTGAATTCAAAATAGACGCAAGTCGTTTACAAATGGGTAGAACCGAAGATTTGCTTGGAAAGTCATCCTGATTCTGTGAAATTACCCCCGAATGGTCCTTTAAAAGAATGTCCGCCATGTAATCCAGGCACAGAGTATAAGAACGGAAATTGTCAGCCTTGTCCAAAAAACCAATTCTCAGATGGTGCATTTCCATGCTCCGCTTGTCCGCCCTACACAGTGCCAGATACAGGTGAAGTCATAATGCTGGAACCTGGAACAAAGAAAGTTATTGAGCGTGTAAACATTTCCTTTATTGATTTATGCATTTATTTTTAGGACACTTTTTAACACAGTGGTATGCATGGCCAGAAAATATCCATACAACTTGCATCAGCCCTGAAAGTAATCTAATCTTGAAGACGTTGTTCCTTTCCTATTTATTTGCACGGATTTAAATTAAACGATTGTGGATCATAAATTGCCATGTATTTGCAGCTAATGGTTGTAATCAAGCTCCGGCTTGGAGGCTAAACGGAACCTCTGTTGTAAGCGGGACTGGGCATGCAGACTGGGTTTATCTTGTCTTGACAATGATTGTTAATGGATTCCGAGGACGAGGAGGAATTGTAAACGGTGAATTACTTGAAGTTGGACGTCTAAGCTTTTCATTTGAAATGAAATGTGCACATGATTGCGAGTTGATATTCATGCAGGTAAAAGAGAAAGTCAACGTTCTTCCTTTAGTTTCTTTTTTCTTTTGTAGCTTGTAGATTAACCTCAATTTTCAAGCCAATAAATACACACTGCCAGGATTAATGCATACATGGAAACACTTTAAGAGGATCTGTAATGACATTTCAGGGTACGAGAAGTAAAAATGCAACGATTATCCAACGATGGACTGGATCTCAGCAGAGACTGGAATTTTCACATCCAGTCGTTCGTAATGACACTTACACTTACAGTTGGGCATTCCAGAAATTAACTTGGGATTCAACAAGCGCAGATGGAAGCTATAGGGATGATATGAATGAAGCTCCGATATGGAACAAAGGACCTTCAGATGACGAGAACTTCGTCAAGTTTTACGCCATTAATGTAACCAACACCATTGATGGTGGTGCCAAGTCTTGTGTACCTTGCCGCGAAGGACTTGTCTATTCGGCTAGTAATGGAGAAAGTTCTTGCGTCACCTGCAGTCCTGGACAGTACAGGTCCACAGAACGAGTGTTAGTGCAGTTCTGTAGTTTCAAGAATTGTCAAATTTTACTTAGATAATGGTAATTTTAAACTCTACAGAGCATGAAAAAAGTATTTCTTTTAGGGGACCAAAAACATCGGTCAGGAAGGCTTTAGCCGGCAACCCAACTGTTTCGCAATGTGAACCATGCCCTAAAGGAACCGTCACTGTAGATCCATTCGCTACCAATTCCAGTGCGTGTCGTTCGTGTGGATCAGGACTAATTAGTACCAACGGTTTAACATGTACGACCGACTGCCTTGTAAACTTAACGGGCCGCACCTACGATTTACGACCTCTAAAGGGGTGAGATATTTGCATCATTTTGAAATTACTTTATTTCACTACCGCTGATTTTTTATGACTTGCCATTTTATCCTGGTCATTGCGTGTAGTTTGAACTTTATCCAGTATTATCTGCAAGAAAACAAAAATTATTGTCAAAATTTTGGACACTTGTAGGTTCCATATGGTTCGAGGCAATAGTTTATTCACTGCCAGTGGGACTCAGTATTATCATGTTTTCAACATCAGTTTTTGCGCTGATGAAAATGCACTGTGCTATAAAAATGTGTCCTTGCAACATGGATATGAAGACCAAAACATGAAGGTCGAAGCACTTGTCTGCCAAAGCACAGTTTTTCCACCCACAGTATCCTCAAGTATGGAAAGTGAGTCCTACGGAGCACCAGGTTTCGGTTCTTTTGCGAGCAAGCCCTTGTCGACACACGCTTCATCACTCGGAGACCACCTAATTGGCATCAGCCATAATCCTACCATTAACGGAATTTCTATTGAGGAAAGCATTAATCAGCAAATGAGTCATCCCCAACAGTTTCATTTCTTTTATTCCACCCCTGAGTAAGTTCTTCTACCTCAGAACTTCCATACTCAGCAGCTATATTTCGATAAAAACATAATTATTATTACAAAAATATTTACACAAATGTGTTTTCATGTTCATACAGAATTACGGTAGCTTGTCCGCAAGGAAGAAGCACAACAATTACATTTCGTTGTCGAATGCCAGGAAATACTTGGTCAGGATCAAATATGAATACAGAAGATGGAAGTAGTCAGAGTGAAATTACTACCCCTGAAAAATGCCCAGATGGCACCTGTGATGGTTGCAACTTTCATTTTATTTGGGAGACGCAGTATGGGTGTCCCTTATGTACAGAATCAGAACTTAAGTGAGCTTTAATATGCAAGAGTATAGTTGTAAAGTTTCTGAGATGTCTATATTCGGAAAGTAGCTTTTTGATAATGAATTTACTTATTTTGAAATTAGAGTTGTTCGTGGAGAGTGTAAGGATGGAATGCAGGAGATTCATTATTTACCTTCCGAATTTTCTCAGTGCCTGTTAAAATACAACGCATCTTGGCCAACCGTACAGGAATGCAAAAATCATTTACCAGTTGTGGTTGAGGTTAGGACTTGATTGCAAGCTACATATTCACGATGGCGTAAATATTTTACAATTTTAATGTATTAAAAATTATTGTGCATTTCAGATTGCAGTTCAGGTTGCTGTTGGATTAACAGTACTGCTATCTGTAATATTAATTTGTTTCTGGAGGAGGCATCGGAAATTAGAGTATAAGTATATGAAACTAGTAGCATCAGGATCGGCGGTTGGTCCCAACCAGAGGAGCAATGAAGATCCCATAGGGTGTGAACGGGGGATGCTTCCGGTTGCTGAAAGCTGTGCTTTAGACCCTGAAGACGGGGATGACGATGACGATGACAATTATGGCAGGAGCAGTAAGAATTTATGGACCATATTGCATTGCATTAAATAACAAAAATCGTTTTGTTTGTGATCCTTTTGACCGATGCAACTTTCGCTGAACTTATTAGGTCAATCGGACGCTCAACTTGCGGGCCAAATCAAAGAGGTCAGCTTTTATTCTGATGGAGCCCTCAAGTCTCTTGTATCTAAGTTTTCCATTTTGAATAAAATTAAGACGTTTACAAGAAAGGTAAATCGACTGAAATTCAAAACTTTCAATGGAGTGAAAGAACTGATGAGTAAATTATGAATTCTTGTAAGAAGTTTCACTAATTTATAATAATTGCAGGGGGAAGTAGGAAGCAATTTGGAAATCATGAACCTGACTGACAAGGAGGCGTTGTCATAACTGTCTGGTGCTATCTTTATTTCTTATTTCCGGTTGCCATGTGCGCTAGCACGTTCCACGTGGTATTCAAACTCATTGTGACCTAAATATGTATATACGTTAATCAGATACTCGTTCGTGTTATTTCCATTTAAATATTGTATTCAATTCTTGACTTTTGACCAAAAACGGAATGCACAAACTTTACTTAAGGAATGCAGGAATTTTGAATTGTATTCCCAACACATCGCGTGGTTACTACGCTACGTTAGTGCGGTAAATAGGTGTTACTTGTTTTGTGTTAGCGTATTTAATTACTATTAGGTTTTGATTTAGTTGCGATAATCTTACTTGTTGCTGTACAGTAATCAGGTACTGGAAAAAATTCAAATTTTTGTTGTTGTACACAACTTTTACTATAATGTTTGTTAATTATTATGCCTAATTATAATAAATAACATATACGTACGTACTACTATCCAGTACTATTTGAGGTTTAATTGAACCATATGTTGCCTTTATTTACAATTCACAGACATACCATACCATTCATAGCAAATATACAAAAGAGAAGTGATTGAGAACTAAAAATGGTACAGAAACACAAGATAATTTCTCTAATTTAGCTTCTTAAAGTTTTACTCTGGTGTCCACAGTTTAAATGTTCTATCAAATGATGCAGTGGCTATGTATTGACCATCTCCTGAGATATCTACGCACATTACTCGCCCGTCGTGCCCTTTAAGCGTTTTCAACGGTTGCCATGTTGAACTCAACCAAAGCTACAATTTTCGGAAAACGCATTTATAATTTGAAATTTTACCTTATTAATAAAATACTGTATTTATGAAATCAATCAAAACAAATTTACTTTTGCGGTATTGTCATACGACGATGTAGCAATAAAACTTCCCTCCGAAGGTTGAAATTTGACTCCGGAAATCAAGTTAGTGTGGGCTGGAATAGTGTATACGCAGGATCGTTGTCGTATATCCCAAACTTTACAGCTATTGTCTTCACTCCCGGTAATCAGCTGGTATCTGAGAAAAATACATGATTTCTCATTGCAAAATTCCCTATTTTACGTATCGCATAATAATTATAGCACAAGAAAACTTGAAACATTCCATATATTTTTCAAAAGAATAAAAACATTACCCGTTCGACGAAAAGTCTATTCCTAAAATAGATTTTAAATGTCCTTCGAGGAACATTATGCATCTTCCGGTTCGAAGATCCCAGACTCGGCCGAAAGAATCCATACCTCTAAAAATATTTTAACTGATTATTTAAAAACAAATACAAGTACAAACCGGTTGTAAATAAAAAATGCCTTATCTAAAAAACTAACCCAGTGGCCGACAGAGAACCATCACCTTGAAAGGCGATGCAGTACACTGCTTTACTATGTCCTTCTTGATGTAAAACTTCAACTTGTTGTTCCAAATCCCATAGTCGCCATGAAGAATCAAAGCAACACGTGGCTAAAAATCTTCCTGAGGGGTGATAAGCCAAGCGTGACACTCGAACGGTTCGATCAGTATCAACTGGACAGTCTGCTACAGGATCCTCACTATAAAAAATTACATTTTTTAATGATCTCATTACAACAGTAGTATTAAAATGCAATTGACCAGTTCAACGGGCTATGCGTTTATAGTACCGACTTACCTCTTCAAGTTCCACAATTTAACTGACCCATCGGCACCGCAAGAGGCTAAGCAACAAGCTGAGTCGTCCAATGAGATAGTCGCATGAGGATGGAAAATAACTGCACCAACATTGTTCACATGTCCCTTCAAAGTCCTTATGTGTTCCAAATCCGGGCAGGACCATAATTTGATGAGACCACTCCTAAATAAGCACGAATATTCTTGAAATACAAGTATAAATATATGCTTTAAAACTTCGGGTCGAAATCCACATAAAAAATCTAACCACGAGCATGTTGCTATCATCCGAGAATTAGGACTAAACTGGCAATACGAAATCGGTCTAGAATCCCCAACTTGGCTTGAAGAAATAGTTACAGCCTGTAATCGTTTCTGTAGTTCTTGTCGTTTCGCCGTTTTAATGTTATCTGGAATCAAACGCAATCTCCTGGCTTCTTCAAGCCGTTCTTTGGCCCGAGGTAAGGAATACTCTGCAAATTGAACAATAAATAAGTACACATAACTTTCTAGAACAAAAACGTTATTTTCACACACGTCCAAATGCTCAAATAATCGACTACTCTGATCATTTCTTACCTACTATCCACTTCCGTGCAGCTTTAAGGCATTCAGGCCCTTCATGATACCACGTTACATCTTGCTCCTTTTCTTTAGGTTTTTCAGCCTCTAGTCGTTCTCTCTCTAAAAGCGCCTGAGTTCCTACTCTACAATTTCATCAGAATTACAATTTAATTTAACTATCTCTTTGACAACTTTCCCATTCCGTTTG
This sequence comes from Spatulosminthurus flaviceps, assembly GCA_034693705.1. NCBI lineage: Eukaryota > Metazoa > Arthropoda > Collembola > Symphypleona > Sminthuridae > Spatulosminthurus > Spatulosminthurus flaviceps. The sequence goes on from JAQFXU010000883.1 coordinate 17,666, forward strand.
AATTCATTAATATCAAAATCCCCAATTTCCTATTAAAAGCGAAATCTGATTAATAAAACACACTTACCGTGATAGTACTTCCTTTAAACGTTCACGTCTGTCTGCTGGGCCTTCACCAAAATAACAAATTGGTTCACCAACAGTACGTAAATCTTTTTTAACCTCGTTATCATCTGTACTTACATTCATTAGCCTGACTCTTTTTCGTCGCTCTAATTCATCTTGCATTCCCCTTTTCTCTTTCGACAAACTATCTTCAATTTTCATATAATCTGAAATCAGAGAATGTGCAAACAATTATTATTATTATTCCACGTCACATTTCCTTCCAATTCACAAAGACAAACATCCTTTTAAACTAATAACAATTCTCTTCGATTCTTATTGTCCCACAATGCACAATAATCAATTCGATTATTGTTGACATACAGTCAACACTCTCTGTATAGGTTTTTCACAAGCAATAAACAATTACTAATTATACTTACCCGTGGAAATGTTGATATTTCCCGATTTAATAGCGGTTTGTATAGCCGCTGAATCCTCTCCGGGTGGTAACAATGTGTCCATTCTTGTGGATTACAATAACTGTGGCTCAATAAATGACAAGGAGGTTTACAAATCAGTTGAATAGTATTTTATTCAGTTAACACTATTCAAAGAGTAAATTCAGTACTTCGATCGTTCAGTTTTTCTATACCACAGCAATAATAATAGTAAAATTATTACAACACAAGCAATTATTTATATTTCGAAGCTCCTTTATTATTAAATGTATATATCACACAACATTCAACATTATCCGTGACTTTGTGACTGTGACGGACACTCACAACACAAGCCGCCCAAGCATTAATAAGCAGCAAAACGTCTTATGCTTTTTCCCCTTTACCAACATACGTACCAACTCACACCGAAATGTGCGGCACTTCTGTATTTGTATGTAGCCGCCAAACATTTGAAATAACCACTGTGAATACTGTGAATATAATATGTGCGAATGTAGCTATATCTCTTATCTCTCAATGGCAATTATTCTCAATGGCTGAAAAGCATCACTCACTTAAATATTTATTATAATAAAGGAGGAGGACCGGGCAAGAGATGGAAAGTTTTAACAATATAACGCCACAAAGTCAAGTGCTAAATATATATAGGTACTTACCTGATATGGGTTTAATTGGCTGGTGGATTTTATGGACAGTATTTATAACTTTTAAATAATTTCCGAATTCAGAATATATTATTTCCAATGCCCTTAGCTTTATTAAAAGGGAAAGATATATATTGACATATTTAAGTTATTGTTCTTTCATTTCTTTGACTTCCAATATAAAAACATGCTCCAAATGCCAACGACCCAACGATTGTCCCTAAATAACCACGACCCAACGACCTCAACGAATGTCCCTAAATACCAAAGCAACCCAACGAACCTTACGACTTCCCCAATGATTTCCCCTAAATACCAACGATGCTGTTAGATGGCCCAAAGACCCTTTATGGTTCATGGGACCCTATACCGAACCGTTTGAGTTAAACCATATTAACCATCAGGGAAGTCGGGACCAAATAAAAAACAATGAACTGTAATATATTTTGCATAGTAAGTAACCCACGGCGGACCCGTATACCGAGGTGGACCTGGTCACCCCAGCGACCACGGTGGATCCGGATCCACCGTGGTCGCTGGGGTTACTGTATACATATATTTGGCAACATGCCCGGGGTCCGTGTACTCCGGGGATTGATTTTTGACCGTGCATATTGCCAAGACCCGATATCAACTGCTGACTGCTGTCACAAATTGGAATTCAAACTAAAACTTGAAATTAATTTTTCCGCATGATTTTTTTAACAATATTTAAAGATATTCAATTAGGTTAACATGAAGTAATTAAATATTTGCATTTCCTAGTAAAAAGTATTCCAAATGTCTCGTCTAAGCAATTATATGTGACATGGTGCATTTGGAAATTATCTGTATAATGAATCACATACATTGGGTGAAAATACTTGGAAATTTTGATGGAATTAGTATGTGATACAAACCTATATGTATAACCTGTGACTGTTGAAATTGATATGAAGCGTAGGAGCAAGCTGACTTTTAGGTTTAATATTTAAAATTTAAGAATGAATTTATTGCCCAAAAATATTTACAGTTATCAAAAAGACTTTCAGAAAACTTTAATCAATTATTTACATTTTATTTTCAAAAACCATCCAGCGTAAATACTAGCTAAAAAATTCCATTAAAAATGGGTAGTAGATGCAAACACCTAACAAACAGCAATTAAATTAATCAACAATAAGTTTTTATTTTACCCATGTTTGGCAATAGCCCGAAGCGTGTAATTCGTGTTTAAGTTATATGGAGAGCTTTTGAAAATCATCGCGGTAGCCTCTATGCAGGCTGTATCATGATAAAAATGATCACAGTCGTAAGGACACAAAATCGGCCTTGAAGGCAAGACTTTCTTCCTGTGTTATCAATGAATCTCCCGTAGTGAGTACGTGAGTGGCGCTTTGGTATTTATGGGAAATCGTTGGTCATGGGAGAAGACATTAGGTTCGTTTGGTCGTTGGTATTTAGTGGCAGTCGTAGGGGTCGTTGGTGTCGTTCGTCTTTGGTTCGTTGGTATTTAGGGCATGCCGGTTTACCTCATTTACATAGTTATTTAAGTCCTTTCAACTATTCAAGTATAACTAGCAAAAATTGTTATTATTTTGTAGATAAATTGATATTGGAAACCGATGGCCATGGGCATGAGGTTCAGACAAATTAATTTCAACGGCCCGAATTGAAAATTTTCAGTGAAATCTATGAGGGATGTTTTGGAAGTACATTTTGGAAGTTTTTGTTTTCTGAACCTCCCTAAACACCCTCGAATTTCGGGGCATTTTTTGCCCAAAGTTGCCTAAGACGTCCAAGAAATTCCTCATATCTTCGATACCTTCAACAGTAAAACCACGTGTACTGACAATTCTGAAAGCTCAAATTTTAGGCTTTCAGCATCCACCAACCATATTTATCTATGGGGTGTAGTTCTAATGTTATAATGGAGACAATTTCCCTAAATTTCTCGTAACTATAGCCCTTTCTTAATAACAGATGGTCCACAGTAAGGAAAAAGCGCTTTTACAGAAACATCTCCACCATTTTTCCTTTCAAATGAGACCACACTCAACTCTCTACAAGTATTTCCATAGGGTCTGGTAAAATTTGTAAACGATGTCATCCTACTTAGGCCGTGTTAAAGAAATCGACATTCTAGCCTATAGCGGGCCATCCAGTAGGGCTAGAACGGCGAAATTTCACAAAAACCACGTAGTTTTATATTAGATTTCAAAAAAAGTTGTGCAACATTTTTTATATTACACTAATTCAATTTTGGTAAAATCAGAGTTGCCGCCGAAACGGTAAAAATGCCCTTTGTGCATATGCTTACTTACCAACCCTATTACCGAAGTCAATACAAAAAAAAACGTATACATTTTGGAATGAGTTTCACTTACTTAAAATGAAATGATTATGAAAGTTGTTGAAAGCCCTTATTTACAGATTAAATAAAAGACAATAGAAGAGAAACTGATCAGTGTTACAAGGGGTTAGGATATTGAAATACGTATTTTAAAAAACATTTATTTTTAAGAGAATAGTCCGAAAATATATTTGGAATTTACGTGGAACTCGTGGAAGCTTAGAACACATTATCAATCTTGAGAAAAGATACAAATGGTCAACTTTTTGACAGATGCTTTTGCTAAGCTGCACGGAATGGTTAAGCTCAAGTGGTGGTAAGGATAAGGTTACTTTCTCACGTTGGCGATCCTGGGTGGAAGGAAAACTGTTCTTTTGGTTTTCTGTTGAGTTGGGGTAAATTTGCTTCTTTTCGAAGCCTTCAACGTAGGCTTTTGCTTTGGCTTACTTTTCTTACGGCTTTTTTCTGTTGTCACCGCCTCGACCTCGTCATCATCAACAGTGTGTTCTCCTAGTCGAAGTTTAGCATGCGCTTCCAACAACTGCGCGAGTTTATCTTTGTCGTCGTCAACTTTGACAGATTTATCCTTGCTCTTTACTGGCTTTGGTATATTCGTAACTTTCTTAAGGAGCCCGGTACCTCGCCACAGTTTGGAAGAGGTCCCAGGCGTTCCTGGAATACCAATGGTGTCTGTAGAGGTCTTGCCTCCCTTGGTCAATCTTCTGGTGTTATCCATAATGCCTTTTCGAAGTTCCATATGTTTCGAAAAAATAGTTTCCATGCCTAACTCAGGGTCATAAGTTTTCCTAATGTATTCTTGAAGGTTTGATGCAAACTCGGGGAATTTTTGGGCTAAATGGAAAATGTCTTTCTGTTGAATGTACAAGATTTCAGTTGTTTCTTCGGCACGGTATGTTTTGCTGTAAGTTTGGTCATAAAAAAGTGCTGGTAATTTCCCAAAGCATTTTCCTGGTTCGTACCAACGTATTAACTTTTGCTTCCCTGATCGGCTTGCCATAGACCCTGCTATTCGTCCTCTGGAAACTATGTATAGAGTATGCCCAGTGTCTCCCTCGTTGACCACATTCAATCCAGCTAAATAAACCGTGTGCATGACACGATTAGAAACTTGGCGGAGAAATCTTTTGTCCATTCCATCAAACAAGGGAACCTTTATTGATAGTTAATGAAACATTTATTGTTGTGTTAATTTTCACGACAATACAACCACAGCAAACTTAGAATGAAGTGATAAGCTAATTTATTTTTGGGCCATTGTATCATAATGTACAAATTTGTTTGTGGCTTTCACTTTAGAAAGGTACTTACTTTAGACAGAACATCGTTGAAGATTGCCAAATTAACATCCATTTGTAAAGAAAGAGGCAATACTTCTGTTGTTGCTTTGTAGGATGTTCCTCTGCAGGTATTCCACAAAAACAGAAACCAGGTCTGTAACTGACCCTCATGCTCCGGATTCAAACCAATATTTCGCAGATACGCCTTAAAAAATATTATTATTCATAGAGGACATTCAGCATTGTTTTCGGGGAGACGGACACCACATCCAAAAACCTTTTTTTCCAAAGGTTTCATCCAAAAAAAATTAGCCCAAAACACTTTAGACCAAAATTTATTTCAACCAAAATACAATTCATTCATTTCAATTTCGTCCGAATAAATTTCGACCATCAAATAATTGGACCAATAGAAAACTTAACCAAAACAAAGGTGTACAAGATACTTACATTTAAGTACCAACGTAAATTAAAAATTATGTTATAGAAATGATTCTAAACTGGTTACGTGACAAAATTATAGAAACTAACAGTTTCCACGATGAGGACTATTTTTGGGGATCACTAACCGTGATTATAACCCAAAATACCTCAAAATAGCTACAGACAACGCGTTATTGTTATTATAAAAATTATGTATTTTACGATTAAGAAATGTGGCATAATTGGAAGGACTTGTTTCTTTAAGAGTTTAAATACTTCTGTTCTGGATTCTCTTTCACTAATTTGCTCTCACTAATGATATAGTGAATGTCAGGAGAGGCGACAGGATGTTCTCCTTAAAGTTTTGCCTATTCCATACAAGCTTTGGTTACGGAAGGCTACAGACGCATTTTTTCTTACTGACTACTTTGGATTAAAGTGATTTATTAACTCGTAGTTGTCAATGAAATATAGGACAGAAAGGGTACCTATTTACGTAATTCGATATTCTATTAAACTGATTCGAACTTTTAATTTTACACCATTTATACTGTCTAATTTTATTAAAACTTATGTTTTATAGCCATTTTTCATCCCAAGCTAGGAATATAACGAAACGCATTTTGATCAAGTGCGTTCTGGTCGAAAATATTGATGGTTGGGTATTAATTGGACAAATTTGGAAACTTTGTAACTGAACAACTTATTTTTGGTTAATTTTGTTTTGGTTGAGTTTGTGTTTGGATGAAAAAGTTCTTGGAATATATTTTATCGGGCAAAATAGTTTTGGTTAACACAGTTTTTGATCGAAATAATTTTGGATGGACAAAAAGGCTTTTGGACAAGATGTACTAGGCCCGGTACCAAAAATGTAGATAAAATTCATACATAAAAAATTTCAACGTGCTCAAGTACACTCTAAATATTCCTTATCCCCACCAGAAAGAATAGCTTCTAACCTTTTGTGTTATAATTTTTAAAACTAAAATACCACTATACATTATTAAATCAAATGGACGAAAATATTTTGCGCCAATAAATTTCTGGACGGAAATTATTTAAAACAAATAAATACATTCAGGACGAATGTACACATTTGTAAGACAAAAATAGTTCTGGACGAGCTTTCCGTCGACGGTTTTCGGGATTTATTTTGAACTAATTAAACCATGATCATCTCACAATCACAACGACAGCCATCGAAAAACGAAAAACAACACTCTCACATTCTGAAAAACCAAACAAACGCTACACGTATGATGGTATGATAAAGTGAACTTTACTGCTAGCAGTCTGACTTGATACAGGAACTCTCGATGAAATTTTGTCCGTGATGTAATTCCAGATACAAACTGGCTCAAAATGATAGACAGTAAGAAAGCGCCACAGAAAACGCAAATTATCGCAATTATAAGTTCTGGAAGGTTTTCTGCCGTAATATCGCCAAAACCTGTGGTCGAAATCGTTGCGACAACCCAATATAAGGCCCTTACATACCACCTCCAATTTTGAAAGTCAGAAAGAGTTGGATTATCTGCCAGAAAGTTGTCTTGATCTGGAAACAGTATTTCAAATAGAATTTCAAACTTTTGAGCCCCAAGCTTCAGTACTATTCATTCAAAATTCCATGAACAGAACTTACACGACTTTGTCCAAGTACCTTCCTTGCACACCATCTTTACAGAGTCACAGCTTGATATGTAGTAGAAAAGGCACGCTAAGAGATGCGCCATTGTAAAGAAAAATGGAACTGATATTGACAAGTTGTATTCGAAAGTCGTGACTGAAATGCTGTCTTTTTTTCTCGATTGTGTTCGATAGTAACGGTTCTGATATAAATAATAAAAGCTAGTAAATTTCTTGGAAAATTTCATACCTGTAATTAATAAATATTTTACATTACCAGCCGCAGAACTCGAATCAAGTTTAAAAACTTCCATTTTGTGTTGAGGTTGACTGGAGTGTACAAATGAACAGGTACTGAGGCTATAAGGTCAAAAGCAAACCTTGTAGGGTTTACAATGTACCTGAAGAAAATCAGAAAGTTTTATAGTAAATAACCCTAAGAAATAATCAAATTAAATACGACGATGAAAACTGAAATTTCACCTAAAGGAGATGCGCCTAAACTGCTTACAATATTTCCCCTCAACCGTAGAGAATGGCGTTATAAATTGAAGTAACAAATGTGTTATAAAAATTCCTTCAAGTATCCACGTGATGGTATAAACTATATCATAAGTCTGTGAGTTTGGATGATCAGTTGCGAAGGAAACCTGATACGTTCCTAATGCCGCTGACATTAAACACGAACTAAGGACTACATTTTGAAACAGTCGTTGGATGCCACATTTCGGGTGCAGAAGGAAGGAGAATTTCTTCATGCTGAAATTTTTACACATCGGAATATTTTCTACCTCCCCAAATTAGGAAAATTGTTGAGTAGAAAATTGTGGTTGAATTTACACTTTGGGTGAAGCGAAATAGATAAAAGGTAAATCATAATCATCAGGCCCGTAACTGAATACATGACGCTGGAAAATTTCAACGAATTTGCTACGGGTAGCGACCACACTGTCGTCTTCGTCTTCTCTGAATGTTACGACTTCACGTGCAAAAACAATATCTCGCAGAATAGCTGAATTTCGAAAAACTCGGTTGTCAAAAGCTATGATATCCTTTGCCGAGCGGAGGTTCGAGCGCTTCGTTTCTATGAAATGAATTTTCCTCTCGAATAAATCATGGGTATCACTGCGGAGCCTTCTCTCCATTGTGGTTTTCAATGTCGGGTAACGCTCCAAAATTTCTCCGAAGCCATTTGCATTCAATGCAAAAACTTCTACATTATTGGCTGCAATAGCGGAATACCTGGAAGAATTGCAAAACACTTGAACGCATTTTTCAAACGCTGACTGGAGTGGGAAGGATTTTAGCTTTTCAACGAACCAAAAACCTATACATTTTAAGGCAGCTGACGAGTCAGTATTTACACATAACCCCTGAATCTTTGAACCTTATTCAAAATATGTTCGAGCGATCCATACCTTCCACCTGCAAATAGCACTTTCAATATAATTCTAGATATTTCTGAATTTCACTCCAAATCGAAAACGCAATAATTTAAATGACACTCAACATGGGGATTTTGAAGTTTCATACTTATAAAAGACCTCAGTAGTTATTATTAACTACTGACCTCTTTTGAAGGTTGAACTTTTAAGTTTAACTGTACAATGCTAGAGCGCAAGAAAAGTGAGCCACCGCAGGGTTGCCGACCATTTTAAAATGTATGTGACAACGCCATCAAAAAATCAGCCAGCGTTGATTTACATAATTAAAATTCCGACAAGAATTTTCAAAATTCTGGCATTTTTTAAATTCCAAGTGGGATTTGCATTGCAGGTGAAAGGAAAGTATGGGCGTTCTAGTAGTAGGGAGACCAACGTCAGGGAATACATGAAAATTAATTGCCTTGTGAAAGGCATTCCCCCTTATTAAGACTTGGTGTTTACACATGGGGTCCAATTGTATGAAAATTAAAGGCATGCCCTTAAAATTCCATTTTTAGACTACAACTACTGTTTGCTATTCCCTACCATTAACTAACAATAAGCCTGCCATTGATCAACATAAGACTCACTTGTTAACGTGATGTCAACACGACTGCAATGGATTTCATCGAATTATATTACATTGTATTTATAAAATGCAATAAAATACCAAGAAATGGGAAAACATGTTCCACTCTTTTGGAATTACAACACTACTACAAGTTGCTGGCAGGACCAGATGATTCATAAAAAATTTGGCGTGTATTTTTCCAAAATGTTCACCCTTAAATTTTCCTTCCGTCATTGAAGGCTGGTGTAAGAAATTTCCGGAAGCTAAGGACATGCCTTTGGTTTTCCCTAACATTTGTCCACATTTCCAAAGATCGAGTTAGAAGAGGGTTCCTCTCCCTAATTCTTACTCAGTATAAGCGAGTAAACTATTTTAAACAATTTCGTACCTCCGCTGCAAACCGTACATCATTTGAGTTTCCCCCATTGATCTATTCATTAACAGTAAAACACGAGTATTTTACGAACTTGAAGACAAGACGGTATGGAAATCTAATCAGCTGATTTCGAGTCTAGATACATTTCTAGTTTGAATGACTGAAAAAAAAACGTACTCGCCTGGACCCAATGTACATTTTAATTCCATATTTCGTTCCGTAATCCAGACATCCCCATCAACAATAACAAACATTTCGTACTCTAAATTTCCACGCCTCATTATACGCTCACCCCTGGTAAAGTATAATTTTTGCATTTTCGTACATACTGTACGAAGAATATTGTCTCGCACACCACTGAATATTGGAACCTGTGACAAAAACAAGCAATTTCAATAGAAACATTCAAAGTATTAGTAATTTAGTTCTTGAATATTGTGTTGACACATATTCGCTTACCCTCGATACGGCATCGCCAATGTATTCACTGAACAAATCCGACTGCAAGGCGGGATGTAAATCAAACAATAATTCTTGCGGCTGCAGTCCCTTCGATAAAAGCCAAGTATGATTCAAATGTTCGATGACATTGCTGGGATTAGTAGAAAAATGTACTTTACAGATAGAAACAGACATAGCATAACAGTTAGAGCTCGAGCCTCGAGCTTGAATAGACTCAAGTCCGACAGGAAATATGTAGGTAAGTTCAAGTGGACAAATTCAAATTGTTCCGTACTGAACTGAACCTGACTCGATTCATAAATAATTTAAAATTTCAAAAGGGTGGAAATGAAATCCCTGATAAATGAAAACTGTCAATCACTGCATAAAAGTTTTGTATAAGTGTAAAAGAAATTTTGTGATTAATTCCCGTACTTCACCATTTTCTTATGCACATTTTCTCGTTCAAGTACTGTTTTGAGGCACTTCATTTGCTCTAAGAAACCTGCCCGAATTTCATCACTATCGACAGCAGCAGCCTGTAAAATTTTTCTTGTTTAAAAATTATTGCTCTGTTACAAAAACAAATGCACATTAATAACTACTCCAACATCTACTCAGAATTCCAAACATCTTACCGTCATATCAGAAATGATGCACCGCAAGAAAATAAATCCTGCAAAATTCATTTGACTAAATTAGAATACATGTAGAATCTTCCATAATTACACATACCTAGATTAGCACGTCAGTGTAATTAGTATTGCACATATTTATAGTAAATTAAATTGCTAAAACTTTTTGTCTGGAATAGAACAAACAAGATGCGTAACGATCAAGCCGTGAAGATGTTTCAAAAGGTTCAAGGAGACTGTATACCATAAAAATCTATAGAACTGTGTTCATAGAAATTCAGAAATCACTTATATTGTTAGCTTACGTATTTACCCTCCTTTAGGGAAGAGTTTTCAGTTGGAATAAAAATAATTGGTACTTAAAAGGATCAAAATATAGTAATCGTGCTCTGCAGCTTTTCTTCATCTTGAAAATTATGTGTGTAGTTAACATGTCTAAAATTTAAAATGATACGAGCAAATTGTTTGCCGATGTTTACTGACGTTTTCGCCGATAAGATGCAATCCAATTATTTTGGACGCGTTGAATTTTGGCCTGCGATCCGGTATTTAACATTTCCTATAATTGAAATTTCGGCCTACTAAATTTTGGACGGTGTAACCAAATTTTTCCCGACGTCATTTAAGTTTAAAGACCAGTTTCCCATAGTGGAGGAATATCCTAAACCCCCTACTATTGTGCGTGATATTTTACAATACAATGTTTTCTGTTCGGCACAGTTGAAGTAGTTCCGTAAACAGCATCCAATTAAATTGAACGAAATAATATTGCTATTTTAATGGAGATGGCTAAATGCTTGGTATAAAGCCGATTTCATGCGTGCTTCATTGAACGATTTAATACTATGCATTTTATATGCCTGTTAGCGCAAGCGCTACACATCGTATTATCGTATCATCATCATCCTTGTAAATTTCTTCACTGCTACATCTAAAGTAATTAATTCAAACAAAATTAACTTGACCAACCAAAAATCATCATGAAGCAAAGAAGGTAAATTTCCTGTTCTTTCAAAGTAATCATGTCACCAAAACCAATTACTAGCATGGTTTGGCAAACGTAGTATACCCCAGTTATCCACCTTGAGGAATATACTGATAATGGTCCCAGGTACTCTACAATACGAAAATACAAGTTACGTAAGTACATTTATTTTAGCGATTCGATTTTTTTGAGGATGACCGAAACTTAATTTAGAATTTAGATGTAACTTTAATACAATGGCGTACGGATACGGAAGTACGGATGTACGGACAAGGATATTTTGTAAGAGGGCTGTCGCTGCCCTAAAAACTACCAGACTCGAAAAACATATTTGTTTGTATAGAAACACGACTACAGCAAAGCTTGTTTAAGTAGAGACATTGGATAATGTGTACAACACTCTAACCAATGAAGTAGCAGCCCCATTGTATACAAAGTACGTCCACGAGGAAAATGTAAGGTCAAAACATTGTAGAGCCAAAATTAGATGATATGAAGCATGCAGAATACACTTCTGTAACTATTTACAATGGCAGTGAAATTTTTCGGAAAATTTGAATGGTTGTGGGATTTAATAAGTTTTATCTGAAGTTTTTCTAAAGGTTGTATCTCCAGAACCAACTGGCCAATTTGCTTCACATTTGGATTGAATTGTTATGAATTTCTAGTGCAGCATTTCAGGGTTTTTTCAAGCGAATTATCAGGGAAAATGGAAACTCATTTTTCGGGGTCACAAGGTGATAAAAATGAATGATCGGAACCAAACTATTTTCCAGCTTTATTCCCGAACGGAACGTCAGAAATGAACCGGTTTTAGTGTAAAATGTTTGTTTTTAAACGCTTTAGGATAGCAACTTTGCATTTTATAATTTTAAGCCAAATTATTGAAATACCAGGTAAAATCGGTTTTTATCACCTTGTGACACCGAAAAATGGGTTTCCATTTCCCCCTATAATTTGGTTGAAATTTAAAAAACCCTGAGATGCTACACTAGAAAATATGTTTCTCCACATTTCAGTCCAAAAGAGCCAAATCGGCCAATTAGTTCTCGAGATACAGCCCTTAGAAAAAATTTCGGCAAAAGGTTAGCCGAATCCCACAACCATTCAAATTTTCCCAAACATTTCACCGCTATTGATAAATAGATGCAGATGTCTACTCTGAAAGCTTAATACCACCTAATTTTGGCTCTACAATGTTTTGACCTTGCAGATTCCTCGTGGACCATCAATCGTGTTTACCAAAATATCGAGTCTTTCAAAGTAGCTCAATTTAAATTCTAGAAGATAACGTTTCCTCAAAAAAACCTTAAATTGAATAGTACAAATTAACAAAACCTGGGTTTATTTACCTTTCTTGTCAACCCACGTAAACTTAAAGCAAGACGGTAACCTTCCTGGAAAGTTATCATTATCCCATGCACTAGCATCCCATGGGCATGCAATGTAGAAGGCGTATACAGAAACAATAGTGCAGACTGCCAGTGTTAAGCAAACATAAAGAATTAACCTGTATTAAAAATTTTCCGCAGCTTTGCATTTAACAAGCACGAAACAACAGTTATGTTTCATGTCATTACTTCAACATACAGTATTAGCGTTCTGGAAGTGAAAACGTTTCTGCCAAATTTCAGAATTATAGGTACTCTTCCGATGTGAAGAAAGCTGATCCAGCGCAGCTTTGCTACCCAAGCTATACCATCCCCCAGGAAATTCCAACTGACACATTGCAACACCAGTAGCATCGTATCGTATGGAATCAACCCACATAAAGAAGTGTAAACCAGCGGGCCTTCGAGGACATAGTGACAGGCTGTTTTCACAGGGTGGCAAATCAAATGGTTACCATCAGTATAATACCCCCAGTGTAATTTTAAATACCTATAAAACCCAGTCGTATAAATATTGTATTGTATTTAGTTTTATTTGTTGTGCAAAATAATTCCGGATTTTGTCATACATGTCCATGTACAAGAAAATATGCACCATGACACGCAAGCCTTCAAAGTATCCCGTTGTTACCAAATTTCCATTTTCAATTATAATCATGATCATGAGCAATGTACTAAGAATCCCACAAAGTAAATTCCATGACAAAGCAAAAGTTCCGGCAGGATGTATGGATCGCCGCATTAGTATCAATCTGTTTTAAAGACGACATAAGAATTTTTGTAAGGAAAAACAGATAAAAATCTACCCTAAAATGTATAATATGTGAGCATTTAGGACCTTAAAAAGCATCCACATCTGATTCTGTAAGGCTCCATGAATTCCAGGTAGTCACAAAATTCCCCATGTGGATTATCTTTTGTGGGGAAAACAATCCATGAAGGAGTAAGTGTAGGTTTTCTCTCCTTAATTTTAGTGGCTTTACCCAGATCAGCATAAACTTGAGCTAAAACGTTGATGGTTTCAGCATTTTCCGCCTGTACAGATTCATAAGAAACATTAATAATGAAACCAAACTGTTTGCGTTAACTCAAGTCCTTTGAGGCTCGAGTAGTACTTATTGTTTTTACAACGCTGGGGAAAGTTATTCACGGCATTACTTTCACTTCCTCCCCTCTATCCAACAGGTCGTCATCTCTCTCGAAGACATCATTGTAGCTCTGCAAATCAATTGCATATATGAGGCAGTAACTTAATGTTTTGATGTTATTATGAGATGGCTCTCCCAGCAAGAGATCTCTAAGACCAAAATGACCTGTTGGTTCTAGTATAGATTTGACTTGGTTCGATTCCTCCTTTAAAACCTGAATAAAATTAAATTAAACAGCCATCTGTCACGTCAAAATTTACTCTACTTATGTGCTGGAAAGTGTGTAGGAAAGAAGCGGCTTACAGCGACAGATCCTTTGTATATTACATACATTTGCCTTCTGACGTCTCCCCGTCGTATGAAGTAAATGTTGGGTGGAAGTATATACCGGTCCATAAGTTTAGCCATTCTAATTATTAATTTTGGATCTACCTTCTGTATACGAAAAAAATATCAGGAGATTATAAATTAATTTTAAACTGGACATTTAATCAGGAGATTAGTTCGGGTGTAGAATATATTTCCTCCAGCATGTTTTGGGCAACAAATGTCGTCCAAAATTATTTCATTCAGTAAATTTTTCGTTGATAAAATGTTTGTCCAAATATATTTAATCCAGAAATGATTTTGGTCAATTTTACAAACATTCTCTATCCAGAAATTTTTTTCGCTTAAAAGTATTTTATCCATAGAATTATTTGTTGGAAAATATTTGTCCGTTAAATATTTTTTAGTCCAAAGAGATTTCAGATTTCAACCCGGAAAAACATGTGTTTAGTGTAATAATTTCTGGATTAAAAAATTTTTGACGTACAAATTTCCGAATTAAAAATATTTGTAAGAATATGTTTGACCAAAAAATACTGGTCGAAAATGTTTCCCTATAGTCTTCCGACTAGGGATAAGAAAACACTTAAACATTCAGCCTTATGTGTGGTTACAAAATGTCCCTATTCCAGCCAAGCTATCTTTTACAAAATAATTAATTTGGCGTAAGTATATAATTTATTTTTAATAATTAAGAGGAAAATAGATACTTACCGTGAATATTGGAATTCCTTCTAAATGTATTTCCGCCTCGGCAAATAAAGCATCCTCCTCCAAATAAGGAGGTGAATCAAACATGAGATGATTGGTCCCAACCGGGAGCACTACTCCTACATTGTATTGGTGTTGTAGGCGATAGTGCTCAATGATCCTCACTCGTAATTTTCCGGTTAGTCCGTGTAACTGCAAAAATTGTCGGATGGATACCAATTTTTGTTGAAAATAGACTCTAAAGATACCAAACACACCGTGCTACCAAAGAATCACATCTGAATATGTACTTTCATGTTAGTCCCAAATTGCAAATTACATCTCATCGAGAAAATTAAGTTTTAAGACTGTTAGTTTGTGCTATCAACCGAAACGTAACTTACGTTGGTCGAGTAGTGCAGGACAAAGCTGAAGTAAGTAAAGCAGTGTAGTATCCGATGATGTAAAATCCCAGAATTTGCGATATAATAATGAAGCTCATTTCTACAGCTGTTTGGGGGCTAAAGTCACCAAACCCTGTGCTAGATAAGGTCTCGGCCGAGAAATACAGGGATATAACATAGGGAAATCTATTGGCAAGTGTGTTGGGGTAGTAATCGGGATTAATATATCCGTTACTGTTTAGATCAGTTATCAAGTACGAGCTTAACCACGACTGGAGCCTGCACTCATTAAATTCGCTAAAAAATTTGGCAATAAAAATTTCAAAGTCGAATTTATATTCCACAAAGATTGAAAAAATGTGTTACTTAAATCCGTAAACTTAACCATCAATAAACTATAAAAGCGAACCCTTTCATCTTAGGACACGCAAGGAGGAACAGCAAACAAGCAAGAAAATGAATAGTATAGATAAGCATGGTACTGGTATGGATGAGACGGAAAAAGAAGATATGCTGAGGGTAAACGTCATCTAAGTAGTTTAAATAGCGGATGACCTGTTAATAATACAAAATACTTGTAAAAAAATGAATTCGCATTATTTGGGAATCAATAATTATTATAATTAATAACAATAATACCAAATAACTTATTAACAATTACAAGATTACCTTAAAAAGTTTGAGACATTCCGACAAAGTTATTATAAAATCAACATAAACTGCGTTGAAATGTTTGATGTACTTAGCCAGTTCAAACGGAAATCCAGCAAATACGTCAAGGTAGAAAGACAATTCCTTCTTTTTAATGTTCCAACCGTCAACGAATTTGTAGTGAATTCCTATACAAATAAATCAGTAACAGCCAAAAAACACGGTTTATTTTTAAAACAATTACTGTATCTACCGCTAAATATACTTATTGTGCTAAATATGTGCTCACATAAAATAATTTCTTCACCAATTGTCGTAAGTATTCGGTAAAAAATATAACAATTTCAATTACCAGAAACCGGAAGTGCCGTGGTAATTTCAACAAATACATCGACCACGTACACAATAGTGATGAGATACTGTAGATGTTCCTTGATTTTGATCGTGTAATAGGAAATTTCAGAAGTACCACGAAATACAAGGTTGTAGGGGCTCAAAAAACAGGTCAATAAGGTTACAACAATTATAAAAGGGTGCCAGACTCGGACCCATTTGTGGGGAGAAATGAGCGTTGGTGGAACTACACACGATCTGTACGTCATTGTGTTATCCTAAATCACAGCAATATATTACAGCATGTAAAATGAAAACTTTAGCTCATTTATGTATAAAAGAACTTAAATTATACAGGATATTTCGATACATCGTGACAATACCTTTTCCGCTTGTGAATCTAAACAGGACATATCAACGATGATTGATGCTTCGGAATCATCAACTACGTCTTCAAGAACAATACCGTTGCGACCACTAGCCCTGCAAAAATTCAATGCTATGATTAATTTCTAAAAAATAAAAACGTTATACTGCTGTTGAACAGAACTGAAGGATAGCTTTCTGGAAAAAAGAGGTCATTTAAATTCAAACTCTCGTTAATCACTAATACGTTTGTTACCATCGGAGTTCAGTTGGGTAGTCGCTATAAGGCCTCTCAGACAATAGTTCAATTTCAGGTCTAAATTGAACCCATGTAATTGGGTGCTCACCAACTTGCTCATAAAATTTCCTAAGCTCTGTCATCCGTTCCTGTCAAAACATTCACTCGCAAAATTACAAGCCGTGCTCCTTACGCTAAAAATACCTCAATGTGAACAATATCATAGACATCAATAGATTTTATACCTGAATCCTTGCCCTCATGAAGTTCAAAATATAAATATGGTCATTAAAGACATCCATTAAGTTTTCCTTGCTAAGCTTCAAAAGCTGGCAACAAGAGCTGGTTTCCACATTGACAGCATATGGAAACGAAAAGAACAAACTACTTTCCCCAAAAATGCAGCCTGCTCTCAGAATCGCCGTTGTCACATTATTGCTGTGCTTCGACTTTATGAGACATTCACCTTGAATTATGTAGTACATCGTCATGGCATAATCCCCTTGCTGACAAATGATCATGTCAGGATTGTAAAGTACAACCTCTACAACACGACTAACAGCTCGAAGAAATGGCTCTTCAAGCCCACGAAATAAGATTGCTTTGTCAAACATCTCGGTGCAAATATCGAAAAGAATATCTTCGTGCATGGACGGTGGAAGGTAATTTATAAATTGAACATGGTAAACTCCTTCCCGGAAATTCCAGAGGCAGTCATAATATTCTTTGACTTTGTGAGCAAATAGAGCTGAGGAATTCATACGTTTCTGGAAAGTTATTTGAAAATAAAGTTTCTCGTGGTTGTGAGTGAAATTCACAGCAACAACACTAACAAAAAGACCATGCATTTTCAAAAAAAATCTAGTTGCAAACATCAATAATTACTTACCAATGTTCTTAGAATAGATGAAACTCTGTACAGCAAGTCGTATCTGGCACCATCCCGTTCCACAAGAAATGAAGTCATGTTGGAACCGAAAATACCTGCGAGTCCAATGGCTCCGAACAACATTACCCCAATGCTGAAGATCATTTCAAGTTCATTTTTCGGGGCCAAATCTCCAAACCTAAAAATATTACGGACGTCAATAATATTCCCCGAAAATAAGGTAGTAAGATTATACATATAGCGACCCGCATGTTGGCGCCGTTGGCGGCGAGTCAATGAAGATCGTTCTTTGAACGACAACATAAAATATGGCTCCTCCAGTTAATATAAACTTTTCCTCCAGAAGAATACAGGCACATAAAATTCCCCCAACTGATAAAGTAACTATGAAACTGGAACAATTAGAGTTTCACTCTAACACCACAACGGATAAAGTGCTCACTATATGCAAGACCTAGGTCAATATATTTTAGCCTACCTTACCCGACTGTGGTAACCACGCTAGTAGAAAACGATAGTGTTAGCATGTAGTGATTCCAAGGTCTTGGAACGAAGCCTGGTTTAAGTAGGTCAGTATCTGCCATCCACGTTCCTAAGCTCCTGTCTTGGTTTCGGTTCAACATATTATCCACTGAAGACTGTGACAAAATATTCACCAAATGTTTTTACGAAGTTCGAGCGAACCATATTAATTTTTAAGATGTACATAAACTTACGACATGACCCATTTGGTAGAGAATGCAAGCTACAATTTGAATAAATCCTAGGTATACGACGAAAAATTTCAGAACGAAAACCCAGAATTCACTAATGATGTGTTCAACCTCCAGTAAACCTGGGGGAATCCAAAACATCACAATCCAGATTTGTACGGACGTAACATATTACAAATTTAGTACTATACAGACACTACTATTTTTGCAATGTTTAAATATTTTTTGTACTAGTGGTATGCTATATAGAATAGCTTTTTGGAATCCCGGTCGCTCAACGTACTTAAAAATGAAAAGATCCTGATGACTCGAAAACACCGGTTCATTTTGCAAAATGAGACTAAGCTCAGAGCTTGTATACTATCTGTGTCCACCAGCATAACATAAAGCAATTCAAAGGGAGCCAGTGTAACAAGTTCCATTATCCAGAACTGAAATGACATCGGAATGAAGAAAAATGTACTCATGTTTCGTGTGGCCTGCCGGAAAATTTCCAAAATTAAACGGATCAGCATGTCAAGGAGGAAAAGCATATCGACCGAGTAGCAAAAGTAGTACACCGTTATGTCATAGTAAGCAAAGTACGCCTCGTAGGTGAGGAATAAGAAGAAAACAAAACTGTGGAAGCAGATGAGAGTCTCCCAAAGTATAATTGTATACATCTTGCCAACAACCTGGAGAACCCGGGGAAGGAGGATGGGGTCTGCCACTTTTCCCCGTACTTTTTTTCTCACTTTCTTCTCTTTTTCATATTTCACTTTTAGCTTCGTCGCCTGCTTTTTACGTTTACTTAAGAAATGTTCGCCTACTGCCATTGTGGACTGGATCTTTCTTTACATCTATCTTCACAAACAGAATCGATCAGTTTGCAACAAATAGACTGGCCTACACACTTTCATTAGTTCTCTTCTGAATAATGTGATGGAGATAATCTGGCATTTTGAGTATAGACATCGTTAAATTTTTTCGATTCGGATTAAAACCCCTTGACGAAATCAACTGTCGATCCCTGCCAGCTATCTGTAGCAGTCATAATCATTGAGTCATTAATTAATTGCAACGAGATACTGGCCAGGTTTGGGTACAAAACCATACAAATATTTTTCTGGGCCATCCAAAACCGTCTCAATTCACATTCACAAAGCCCAATGAGTAATAAAAAATTAAGCTAATTATAATTCCATTAATTCAACCATTATGTTATAATACATACTGTTATAATATAAATGAGTAAATTATCTTGCCGTAGGTCTCAACATGATTCTTGATCTGAGGATTTCGTTTACCATTAAACCAAGTATTTGTAATAGGAACGCTTATTCATGCCATCTTGATGCAATCTTCAGTCGCAAAATCGCAAATCGCAATCCCCATCTATAGCCGAATTCGTTTCGTATCAGCCTCCCAATCACTGAATTTCGAGTGGATACGAATTATTAAGTACTACAGATTACACTCTCCTCCACTCCACTTCATCATCATCGTTGTCGCTGATGAACAGCAAAAATCCCTCCAGCAGTCCCCTCCTCACAGTCCTCAAAATTATTCATCTAATTGATACGCACAACAACATACAACAACCCCGGTTGGATATTAGATATCAGATTCAGAAGTTTCAGAACATGCTGTAGTTTACAGCATTTTGCTGTAAATCCCGTTGGATTTAGTAATTTTTAGGGGAAATTTCCCCTAAAAAACTAAAGAACTATTTATTGCACAGCATAAAAATAATGCACAAACAAATTAATGCAAAATTGACAGTACAGAATAAAAAATAAAAAATCCGAATCGCACAGCAAAATAAGAATAATAAATTATTATTATTGTCTATTCCCATATATTTTTACTCCTTAGTCCTTACCCTTTGCACTGTGTGTTATTTACTTATTAAAATAAATTATTACACAATCATAGAAAAAAATATTCAACGCATCTGCATAAAAATCTAAATTTTTGAAAAAGACTTATTATTTTTTATCAATTCGCTCTAGTAATAGTAGTAGCTCATTACAGAATTAATTCCATTTTCCATTAATTCCGTTTTTTCTGACTTGCAAGTTTTAGAATTTTCAACTTATGATAATTCGCTTGCTAAAAATAGAATCCAGGTATGCGTTTGCTCACCCCTTCCAAAAACATATTTTGGTGTAACTTTCGAACCCTTAGGTCTATTGCGATGATGA
>JAQFXU010000884.1:0-38233 GCA_034693705.1 Spatulosminthurus flaviceps
CTTATCTGGGTAGATCGAATCCGTGCCATTCCCTGGCCGAGGCCAGGTACTTCACCACTGGACTGAACTGGCTGTTCGTGGTTTGTATAAGTGATTGTTACAAATTAATGCACTGTTTTTCAATACTAATGAAACTATTTCAACAATAATATTTCAACAATAATAACATTTATACGTACTTATGTATTGCGAAAGAGAGTAATGTTTAGTTTACTTTAAGCTTGATATTATTAGGTTCCTCAAGGATAAAATGTATGCTGAGTATATGAATGACTCAAGGATTCCTTTCAACTTCTATATTGCAGTATAGAGTATAGCAAACATATATATGGACCACTTTCAAAAGATATTTGTTGATAGGACGAACAACGGGAACCTCGGAAGAAAGGTTTTATCTGCTGAATTTCAACATATGAATCTCTTACGAATTGCTGGAATAGTCGAGAAATAAAAAATGAGGTTAAAAGAAATGATTACCAAATGATCCTCTTGGACTCTTTTTAGATCTTGAAAATGTTTGAAGAAAACAAAAACGTTCAAGAAAAATCGAAAAAACTCATATATGTATATTTGAGTCAGTTTTAAGAAAATTTTTCGAAATGTAAGTCCTTGTTGTACTTTAAGAAAAGAAATAGGAATGATGAGGAGCATTGGAGAAAGCTTCATCATATGAGGAAAATGCACTCCAGGCAGATTAACAGAAAAATTGACAAGTGAGTAGAGCTGTTCAAGAGCTTTAAAAGGAGATGCCTTCCAGCTAGTTTCAATCTTCGGAAGGGCACAATGAAATTGCCTGGAATCGGTCGTATCTTATTGCTCCTGAAGAGCTCTACACACATGCCAACTTTTGTTCAAAACCCGATTGGAAGTTCGTTTTCATGCTCACTCCCTGTCGTCACTCTTCCTTGATCTTCTTGGTTAAATTTGAGAAAAATTTTCGTAATCGTTGGAATAAGAAAACGTTGGGTGGTCTTGGATAAAAAATTAATACCCGAACCATTTGGAAAGCGTTTTAACCGATAATTATAGGTCTACATTTGATTCGGAACCATATTTTATATTTAGTTAGAATAAGTCAGATCTCCTTTCATCCATAATTTTGACAAATTTCATGAAAAATTATTCCCCTGCAAAGTGCACAAAGCGCCGTTTAGCTCTTAGCTCCCACTATCAAGTTTGGAAAAATTTTAACATGTTATAACTTGAGGGGTATTAAGAGAGAATTTCAGTGTTAAGACCAAATACCCTTCCTGTATACTGAAATATCAGCATTGGAATTTAAAGTTGGGTAAAAACAACTTCTTGAATATTACAAAATTTTAAAACATGAAAATCAAGCATGTTTGTTCACTTACATATTTAAAAATTCATTTGATTTCTCAGCAAATATTCCCAAAAAGGCTACAGAATTAATAAGCACAAAACACTATTATAGGAGGCCTCACAATCCCAAGGATTTTAGCGGAGACACGCTCCGAAAACCCTGAAAGCAATGTAACCTACGTTGGACACACAATCATTGAACTCTCTTCTTGCATAAGTTATTTGCATGTTCAAATTAAGTTACTTAATTTGGATTTTCCCCAAAGGGACTCAATGAACCCTTCAAGCATCAGTTTTTGGGATTTGGGATTCATCTTTCGTCTCCGTGTGGAGCAATATTTGCATATGAGACAATTTTTCAAATCAATAATAGTTATTTACGTCCACGTCACTTCTCTGCACAATGTGCACACACATATACCGAATGCTATATGCCATAATAATAATTATTATGCACTTTAATTTTTCACGAAATTCGTTCCATAATGAAAGTAAGCGATTCGTACTTTTATGAATAATAGTAGTTAATATATCAATTACCAACACATTTTGTGTTAAATGAAAAAGGAATGAGTAAGTCCACGGGGATTATGTAAGCCCAAATCATATTTTTCAAGTCATTTGTGCCAAAAGTAACGTGCATTGGGTGTCATAAGCAACAGCGTCGGGATTTTTGTAATAGGTTAAGTTGTTACGGAATTATGGCCAAAACGCTATATGAGGACTTTAGAATCAAACTGGAATAAGTCCAATTTTGTAAATTTTACAGGATCCGCAAAAAACTGTCATTTCTCTCGCGGCGTAGGTACTTCACATGTGATGATTGTAGGAGAGAACAAAAATTTTATTTCCAACTGACCTCACAATGAGGCTTGCCAAAAGACAGTAAAGACACAGTAACAATATTGCATATGTTTTAAACAAGTGATTGATGATTTTAAAGCAACATATTTTATGGTTTATATAAATGCTTCCATGTTATGTACAATGGTAGGCAAAATTACGGAAATCCTACATCACCCCATACCATGTTATAAGAATACAATGTTTTATAAATTGTGGACTTGTTCCATTTTGGAACTGAAATGCCAAGTTTAGCATTAAAATACAAATGGACTTATTCCATTTTGATTCTGAAACAAAAGTGGTCTGGTCACCGTTCAACATTGAAACGAATCTTACCGAGCGTATTACAACACGATAGAGGCACATATCAACCCTATGGTTCATATGGTGGAAAGCCCTCCTATAACACTAACATTTTTTGAGAAAAAAAAGATTTTCCAAAATTTTGGACTTATTCCAGTTTGATTCTAAGCTTCTCATATGTACTTTGTATTTCAATTTCAGGTTGTATCTTCAGAACTCATTTTTGAACTAATATGTTCAGAAACAATTTTTATAGGGCAGCATTTCACCGTTTTTACAAATTCCGAAAAATGGCTGAAATATAGGGGACAGAATAGAAATTAGTTGCACATTCGCTGTATTACGAGCTCTAAAGCATTTTACATAATTTGCAACTTATTTCTACTCTGTCCCCTATATTTCTAAATTTCCAAAAACGGTGAAATGCTGCACTGAAAAACTTGTTTCTGAGCACTGAGCATATTAGTTCAAAAATGAGTGACATCGCCCCATTAGTTCTGGAGATACAGCATGAAATACAAAATATGGCGTTTTTGGGAATAATTCCGTAACAGCCTCACCTATTTCAAAAATTCCGACGCTATTGCTTATGACACCCAATACACGTTACTTTTGGCGAAAATGAAAAATTTAAAAAAATATGATATTATGGGCTTACATATTCCCTCTGGACTAACTCAATGTTAAAAAATGCCAATCAAAATTAAATTCATAATAAGTAATAATTCAGTAATAAGCTTAATTATTATGCATGCTAAAATAGCTGAAGCAAATAAATGAGCATATAAACTCCGCGCCATCTGTCAAAATAAAAGGGTAAGCCATGGGAACCGGTTTGAATTTTGCGGGAAGTGTAAGTTAAACGTGTTTCCTTCCTGCCTTCCTCAATAATATAGAAGTCTAGCTATTTTGGTCCCTTGAGTCCTATCTCAACTTTCTCTTCCTTGCAATCTTAATGTATCTCATTGGGTATTGAGTTAGTGCTTTCTCCTTGCATGGGTAGAAAATTCTGTCATTTAGCTAACGACTATCACTATACTGTAAATGGAAAGCATAATTTGATGTACGAGTTAAATTAGTACACAAGCTAAAAAAGTTGTTAAAAATCAGTTAACTTAACGGTTACTTTATGAGGAATTAATTATTGTTGTTGTTCGTATTCACGTTTTGACTCGAATGAATTTCTTTCGGTAACTTTTGCCGACGTTTTGAACTTCAGCAGTGTGTTTCTCGAATTCAAGTGTGTTGCTTTTTGCTTTCATTAAAATTATCTGGATTTTCTGTTAAGATTTTCAAGTGTCAGTTATAAGAATTATTACAATAATTTATTATTATTGGACAAACCGAAACTTATTATTTGTGAAAAGTGACTTGAATACATTTTTCAGAGAGGTGAAAAGATTGTGGAAAATTATTCTGTTCCTCTGTCAAGTTTGACTTTGATGTTTTAATTGTTGGATAAAATTTGAGGTTGTCGATTTTAGTTAGCTCTTTTTTTGCTGAAGATTTTGAATGTGAATGGAATGTGACAGTGGCAGTGGTTGAAATAAAATTTGATTGTGATCAGGATTGTACAGAACTGTGCATTATCAATGGACTATTATTTTGGATTCATTGGTAATCCGGAGTGGACAAGTGATTAAATCGACATTATTTTTTCTTGTTGCAAAGTAAGTGACTTTAGTGAATTTAGTTGAAGTGGTTAGTGATTGAAACAGAGTTGTTTCTTAGCTGATTAGTGCCAAATTGTTGTAACATCATGGATTCGAAAAACAAGATTAATATCGGGGCTTCCGCTGTAAGTAATCTCTTTTTGTCTTTTTTTGGCTTGTCAAGTTGTTTGAACTTTAATTGTTGATTGGCTATCATTTTTGAAGTAGAAAAAATCAATTAATTTAAGGTTGTCAGCGAATGAATATGGATAAGCATTAATTGTAATAAAAATGTGTACGTGTTGATGGGAAAACTATAATGTGCTGTATTGATTATATTCCAGTCCCTCATCGAACTCAAGGCGGAGCTAATTCGGAAGCAGCGAGAGCTTGCGGAGCAAAAATCCAGTAGCAAAGGAGTACCGAAATCTGTGTCGAAATCCAAGGAAAAGACCCAACAGAATCTTCTTTTGAAACAAAAAAAGAATGCGGGAGTTGAGAAAAGGAATGCTGCGGATAAGGAAGAGCATGAAAGGGAAAAAATGACTGAGGAAAAGTCCAGGTATTTGTAATAATTATTCATATGAATCTCTTGAGCAGTACAGCAAAAATTTATGATCATATAGTTGAGCTAGAAAAAAATCTAATTTCGCAATCCTTGGATCCACTCGTCCGTATTTTATTTTTCATTATGTCTACTACTATATATGTGTGTTCAAAATTGCTATCCATTTTATGTATATAAACGAGGTGCCATGAAAATAATTTTCTATTAATTTCTCTATCCATTCATCTTTCTTCCAATATCTATATGTTTCGTAAAAAAGTAATATATACCTTGGTGTCCGAAAAAAAATTCAATTTCACACCCAACTGTTTCTTTTAATGGAGAAAAACTAAAGAGTCAATCTTGTTGGCTCATATGCTCCTATCCTCATTGTATCAGAATGCCTTTTCATGTGTTGCTGCTATTGTGTCGATAGCCCAACTTGTGTATTATTTACTAATAAAATCCTACGTACCTCCATTCCCTGGACTTGTAATAAAAGATGACTCGCTTTCCCTTCCTTCTCTAAACTACCTCACTTTATTTACTCACCATCCATTTCCTTGCTTGACTAACTTAATAAAAAAAAGTACCTTTCTTATATGGACAGCATGCATGGCTAGACTTGCCTGTACTGTTGGAAATTGTACCTAACATGAGGTAGAGAGAGAGAGAGAGAGCAAATGCCAAAAATACTAAATCATAAAAATTGCAAGATATTTAGTGGTAGAGGTAATCATAAAGGGAAGGAACACGCGTTCTCATGAATGTGTAGTGACTTTGGAGGATATTGCTTTTAGACCTTGCTTGCTTCCACACGAGATTACTTTCTTTCATAAATCATGGTAATTAAATTCTGACAAGTTCCTCATGAAACCCCCTTTCTATGCCCGACTCATTTTTTTACCCCTGCTTTTATAGTTGTAGGCTCCTGTAACATGTGTCTATTTGGGTGAAATTGTGTTAGCTCTGCATATAAATCGGGGAAATTGCACACTCCAACTATGTTTTTTTCCCTTTCGCTGTATACGAAACCACTTAACGTATTTTTGGTACTGTACTAAAAAATTGAAGTTGCATAATATAGAATAGAAGTAGTTTTTATATATACGCTATCCATATAAGCTCAAAATTGTTAGAGTGCACATAACAAACTCACTCTATGTAGCTGTAAAAAAGTAGCCCATATGTATACATAGTAACGAGGAATGTAATAAATGTACGTATGTTTTTTTATACACAGGGCAGTCCTAGAAGCTAAAGCAAAGTTGTACGAAAAAATGACGGCGGAAGCTCTGGACTATGACGAGGAAGTGCATCCAGTGCTTGCCAATTCCCTGGTCAACTTCCAGCAAAAGGCTATTGAAAAGTACCAGGCTCAGAAGAAGGAGGGTAAAGTTGAGAAGGATGAGGATTGGGTTGAATTCATCGATACATTAGGCCGAACTCGTCGATGTCATAAATCCGAATTAGCTCAAGCCATAGCGGATGATGAAGAGCTTGCAAGTAGTCTTGAAAAAAAGAAACTAGAAAGTTCCGAGATTTCCTTCCCAGAAATTAATTCGCAAGGTAGTACAAGTTCCGTTGATGGGAAAAGTAAAGGCTCTTACTCAACCGTTCCACCTCCAACGACTTTAAATCTTATGAAAACTTTGACGGAGGAACAAGTCAAAGAAATGTCTCATAGGAAATGGGAAGAGGAGCAGGACAAGGCTGAAGCAAAGGATTTTGTACATTATCAAGACGTGCTGTATGACGGTAAGTAATAATTTGTTTTGTAGCAGCACCAGCTCTACCAATACATGTACTACAATATCCATTGAACCGTGAAAAATAGCGTAGTTTCTTTTCACCCTGTAAGAGTTTTTCCTAATAACCAAAAATCCTTACATCTCCGAATTTCAGGAATAATAATTATATCTCCATCCGGTTTCATTAATTTCCAATTCCACGTAAGACGCGCCGAACTTGATATGGTTTCCTTAATGAATAGAATATGTACGATTTGATGTGAGAAAATCCCGTGGCACATTCTGAGGCTTTTCTACTTTCCTTCTTAATAATGAGTCAGTCTTCCTCCAAAGAAAGTCATTTATACAGAGAGAGTGAGAGTCTGGTTTTTGGTTTGTAACTGAAAGGTTGTTGCCATTCAGTAGCATGGCTTTCATTTCTACTCGTTATTGAAGCCGATATTATTAATTAAGAAAGATTCTTTATTCCACACCAACCCTTTGATCTCAAATAAATTACCAATGTTTCGAGGTTCATTCGGTTCCCTCGCTCTTATGAGGCTGATGATGATGGTGATGATGATGATGTCATAACACAACCGAAACCAAGCTAAGATTCTACAGGTTATTCCTTTGGCCTTTAGCTCCATATATTTTTTCATACCTCAATTTACCCCCGTTGTTTCCTTGATATTTTCAGATCAGATTCTCAAAGCCTTTGATATATGGAATAGTGTGGAGGTTCATAAAGCCAGTTGAGATGATGCATCAAACTTACTTTAGAAACTTTGGGAAAACTCTGGTCTCTTCGGGTAGTTACATTTTTGATTTCCTTCTGTCGACAGAAGATTTGCTGGAGGGAGCAATATATAGTGAATTCCTTGGTAAAAGTAACTTTCTGGCTGTAAACAGATGATGATGATGGAAGTGACTTAAAAAACTTTTCTCAAAAACCCATCGATTTCGCTTATTAAAGCTGGTGCTCTGGTCCCTGACTCAGTTGTTTACTTTCTACTGTATTAGTGGTGCTCTCTAAAGGGGATATATCTCTAAAGGGGATATATCTCTAAAGGGTGGACTTCTTTTTAGTTACATATATCTCGCTCTCTCTTTTAAGGCTTTTGTATTTTATGAATTACTTAAATGCTACATAGCCCCCATTGTACTTTTGGAAGTTAATGGTGGCTATTGAGTGGAAGAAATATCTTGTCTTGTCCACACAAATTCTTTGAACTGCTTCGATACTTGTGAAACGATAATAGATGAGATTGCTGTTTGCAAATGGCCTAAAAATGCGTCGAACAAAAAATCTGTTTGTAGGGCTAAGTTTCGTTGGGGTATGCATATTGTGTTGGGCTATATCTATGTATCCGCCCTGTGTTAGGAATCTCTCTAGTTTTTGCGGAAATGGCTCTCAAGTCATATTTTGTTGAACAGAATAATGGGGAAATGGCACTCAAATCATATTCACAGGAGAAGTTTTTTTGTATTGAAGAAAAATCCGGTGATTTTGATGAATGCATTGATGGAGTCCTTCCCGGGACCATTGACTTTGTAAACTTTTGTACGAGGGGCAAAATATACATACATGCACATTAGATTCCATTCAATAGTCTTTCTTCAATGAGGCTTGCTTCCGTCTTTTGATTACCTTGACTGATGATTACTTTTTTGTGGTAATGTCAAGTCAAGGGACGAATTTGTAAGGAGGCTAAAAATATATTATCATGAAATATTATGCTTTTTTTGGTATGTATATATTTTCTTGTACACACTATTGACATTGATTTTTGTTATGAGGTCACCTTCTGTAAGGTTGAAGGTTGTAGTTAATTACCGTATCTGTATACTGGACTGCTACGGCTCTTGAATGGGTAATTATTATGTTAAAAACTGTATCGATTTAATTTATTTGAAAGGGAATTGACATAAAAAACTTAACACATTGCAGTATGAGTGAGTTCGGGGTAAATGAAGTACTTTTGTGCTTCGTATGTTAACGTCAATTTAATGAAATGTGTCCACTCGTGTAGCGTAAATTTTGACGGATGTAACAGTAATTTTGACTGATACAGCACAAACTTTGTCGGATGCAACTGAAATTTTGACGGACGCAACAGAGATTTTAGCAGAGGACGAAATATCAAGTCTTAGCAATGAGTAGAATCAATTAATACTGATTTAGGGAAGGATGCCATTACAATGAAACTCTCCTCCGAGAGCTTCTGACCCAGAAAACTCCAGCCCGAGTAGTATAAGATCTGAGATAGAAAAGTTGAGCAGAGTGCCTTCCTAGCTACTGGCGATCCAGTTCTATACAGTTCTCTCTATCTATGCAGTGTCACCAAAAATGTCTTCTCCGATTCAATTGTAGTAAGTAGTAGGATATAGCACATTGAATGGAACTTTTCCCCCGGTGAAACCTGTTTGTTATAGCAATCATTCCGAACCCTCGTTTACTAACTTAATAGGTCCTTATTCTTTGATAGTGTCTAATAAATAGGGAAGTTTTACTTTGCCTAAAATATCTACAAGTATATGTAGAAGCCTTACAAGCTACTGTATATATATAGGTATAGAATTATGTATGACAGTGTTTACCTTTTGAAAGAATCCCAAAGGGCGTACTTGTCAAGCTCTTACTTATCGTTAAAATGCTTTTTGTAGCTAAAAGAAAAGCCGTCGGAAAAGAGTGAGAGAGAGGGAGAGCTGCTCTGTTTGTGTACGACTGACGGGATTTATTCCAAAGTGCTGGTGCATTTCACGGGGAATTTTCTTCTCACTCTATACTCCAACAACTTGGAGCACGTTTGAATGAAGAGCATATTTAAATCGACTTTTTTTATCCACGTACATATTACTTCCGTCTCTATTAGAATGGACCACTCAATTTGCTATGTACATGTACGTAATAATTATTATGAGGATCTTATTTAAATATGACGAGCACTCGGATTTGTAAGGAATTTTACCAGGGCTCTCCACTCTCCGCTCTTATATATATTGAAGAGACCTATTATATTATTGAATGTGCATCTAGAGGGAATATTAGAATTGATGGCTTAAGTATATATGGCTTTAGGGTCTGGATTTTGAGAGAGAGAGAGAGTGCTATCATGGGAAAAAAAATTTTATGACATTTTTTTTCGGGGAAGGAAATTTTTTTTCTATTAGGAGAGAAGGAGGAGGAGGAGGATTCTTGAGGAGATTTCCCTTTTTACTCGATAAACAGCTTGGAGCTGAATGAGTATGTAAGGAGATTGAAATCCTCTTGAGAAATTTTCCTTGTTTGACATTATATTTTCTCCGCCAAAATATCCTCTCACTCTTCTCTTCTTGTGTACGGTTACGACGACGGCGGCTGATGGGGAAGATTTGCCAGATGGTATCTATTATTAAAGATGTCTCATATATTTATGCTCTTCCTTAAGGGCTTATGTGCAGTTTGAATGTAATGTGGAGGGAACGTGCGGCTGAATCGTGTGGACTTTATTATATTTATATAGTTTGAAGAATTTAGTGAAATATACATATAATATATGAGGGTCCTGAGGGAAAGAATTGGAAGGATTTTGTCTGAGAGCGAAGAAAATGTTTGCGTATATTTTGTATTCATACAAAATAATCATGATTATTATTTCAGAATTGTTTTTTTATTCTCCGCCGTCCATCGTCATCAACCCACAATTTTTTTCATCTCTTTATTCCAAGTCACAATTTAGATTTCAGGGCTCATTTTCTTTCAATCACAACACTCTAATGTTTTAGCTACAGGTATTTTCGTGTCAGAACAACATGTATTTGTATTTGTATTTTTTTATTAAGGGTCTTATAGGCTTTTGGCCCATGACCCGACAGAACAACATGAAATTAAATTTAAGTAGTTATTTTTTTTAAATTTTTTGGCTTAGCCCTTAAATTAGTGTATACTTTTTGTGCTTTATTATGTCTATATATAATAATTATTATTATCTTACATATTTTAATCCTAATCGCCATTAAACGCTATGTTTTTTTCAAGGGTGCATTTATGCCACAGGGTCTCAATTTAATTCAATGTTAGCAGGAGCAGGGGCGTGGGTTATATTTCTCATAATTTGTGTCCAGGTTGATGTGGTATCAAAATGAGGGATTTTTCATCATTATTAAAATACTTTTTTTAGTAGTCACCTGAATTTTGGGAAAGTTAGTGGCCTTATTAGGCATTTTTCATTCCAAGTTCCTATATAGTCACATTTTTTAAATATATGTACCGTTCATATTGCACTTTTCTCTTCTGCTGCTTCAACTATTGCAGGAGAATATAATATGGTTTACAAATAAAGGGGAGATATAATTTAGTTAATTAAATTCAAGAAGAAAAATACCATAAAATTTTAAATTCTCATGAAATAAAAACATTTCTTCAGCAATTCAAAGCAACTTTATTTTTGTTTGAATTCAAAGTATAGGAAGGGAAGAGCTATATATAGATAAACGTAAATTAGAAGAAATGATGGATTTTACGTGGTGCAGTTTTGTTAAAAAGGTACATAGATTATTTCTTGATTGAAATACAGATCAAATCACAAATCAAGTTCAATGCACCAATCACCTTGTGTCCTTTATTGATTCGTAATAGTAATAGTTATTATATTCGTAGGCTTCCTTTTCAGCTAATTTCTTATTCAGTAATAGCAAATAACGCTAGTACTTAAAGCTTAAACACTGAAACATATTCGCTATTGATACATCTTATTGTTGTTAGCTTGTTGTGCTTAAATTCTACCGTAAAGTTATTTGCGTAGAAATTAATTACAACGTAATTACTTTATTATATTGCTCACAATAATTAATATCTTTTCCTTTATTAGCGTTAACGGACCTCGTTACTCGTTATGATTATAAAGCCAATCTGTATACTAAGAAACGCAAAAATGGGGAATGCTCGTATTTAAAACCATTATATGAAAGATTGACTTAACCGTACATTTATTTATATGCTTTTTACTTGGATCAGTACTAATTTTAGGCTGGTCTGTTTGAGGCATAATAATAATAATAATAATAATTTAAAGCCAATAAATACAGATGGAGTTTAGAGTTAACAAATATGTAGCAGTAAGAGTGGGGTTACTTATTAAATATTGTTACCTATATTCCGCGTATAGCCAAGTATAGCTAACCATAAACCCATTAAATTGATTATGATGAGGTTAATGACTAAAAGATTATTTACCCTTGTAGCTATGCTAAATATATACTCAAGTACCTATAGATACAATAGTAATACATTACTTAATCTTATGTATATATATGTAATATGCTAAAATGTACCTATATAAGCCAAACTCATTTAAAATGTGGATACAACTTAATATAGCAATAGCAGCACTGTGTAGTTTCTCTCCTCCTAATGAATAATAATTAGAAATAATCTCAAAATCAATACTCCTTTAGACTATAATGTGCTTAGAATAATAATTAATTAAATACCTAAAATGCTTAATAATAATATTAAACTAACAACATTATATATCCTCCCTTTTAACGACCGGCCTGACTAGAATATAATTAATAATTATTATAAAGACAACAGACGTTGTTGTTGCTGTTGATTTTGAGAATGTGAATTGGTGAAGTGGATGAGGATTGTCAATATTGGCACTAGTAGAAATGTTAGGACCATCATGTCTGACGATGGTTTAGAGAAAGACGAGGAGGCTCCACTAGTTGGCACAGCATCTTTCCTCGTGCCTTTATTACTTGATGCAGGAATACTACTACCCGAATGAGTCCTTCGACCCGTAGGGTTATAATGTTCCTGGGAGGAGGACGGCTTGAGAGGATTCCGACTATTATCACCGGGCAAGCCACTCTCAGCAGGAGTATCGTCGTCCCGAGCCTCTCCCGGCTCCTCATCCCCACTCCCTTCCAACGGTGCATTTGGCCCGAGTAGGTCCTCATCATCCGTGATGTCCTTATTCCAATAGCCAATAGTGTCGTCCATGCCCGTGTAATTTTTCTCGCCATTACAAAGGGGCCCGGAACAGTAGCAATATTCCACAGAATTTGCAACTTTACAGTCATTTATTGCGAGGTTGACGCAGGTACGGGAGACGAGCGCACCTAAAATGAGAGAGAGAGGGAAAAAATAGATTTTAGCATTTACTAAAAAAATACTGCATTTTTTCCATGTCCACAATTATTTTGCTCCAACTTATTTTACGTAACAATTAAATGCAAATGAACCTGTATATTTGTATTACATAGAGGCTTTGTCAATTGACAGGGGTTCAATTTAAGGGGAAATTTATTATGTTGAATTGTTCCATTGTCATTTATGTGACTTCCCCACGGCTAATCACCTGGGCCACAACATCTTACAAGGATATAGTGGGCTCGTATAATTAGCATTATTATTACCTAGGAGGTTCTTTCATTGACGAGGAATATATTTTTATATTCTTAACAACCATTGCATTGAATTTGTGTCTTACTATTCTTCGATACAAGCGAGTCATAGGCAGGTTGTAATGTAATGTAAGTAAATAGGACGAATAAAGTACATTAGGTAATAGTTTAAGTTGAGGGGAAAAGTGTATTTAAAAGGAATTTCCAAGTAGTTTTTCCAGACTGCTAGGCGTTGCAGATGCAATTTCAAATCTCATTATTGTTCATGTCAGGCAAAAAATAAGTCTTTTTATATGGAAGGAAATTACCTTGTATAGACTAAAGTGTGGAGGTTGTTCGAGTTTTTTGGAATGCAGTTTTGTTTGAGATTTAAAAACATATATGTGAGATTGATGCTCAATAGTTATAGTTACTTACTTACTTATGCATATATGTAGCATGGAGATATAAGACCAAAATGCTTAAAGTGACTGGTTTATGATTATTATGAGCGGGTGGAACAGCAACAGCAGCTGTATAGCTGGAGCAGAAAAAAAATACACATACACAAGCAGCCTTTTCTTTCTTTACGGTAATAGACCAACCATTCACTTTTATCTTTTGACTTTTTTGATTTTTTCCTCTCCATTTCCTTTGGACTGGATGGATATATTCCGGATTTTTTTCTGTCCATGTAAGTAAGTTCAATAGTGTATAGAGGCGTTAAGTTAGTGAGACATAATTTATTCGTAGTGTTATTACTCTTGCTTTGACTCCCATTTCATGTGTGACCACTGACTGATATAGAAAATTGTATATTTTTTTTACCAACTGCACAAACACACCTGATTATTTATATATGTGACTGACGGGCTGAGTGACTGGACTTTTTTTTTCGCGACAATTTATTTATTTCTTGTGCTTTTCTTCACGCCGTGGATGCATGGCATGGATTCATGCTGGTTATTATGGGACCCAGAAACGCAATTTTTCTGGGGGGTGTCAAGAAAAGGTCCGTTTTGAGCAAAATGTAGGAAAATGCTTAGTGGAATTTTTTGAGGGTATGAGAAAATCCTCACCCCACGGTCCCTACTCCCCTGGTCTGTGCTTCTTGATAGTGTTTGTTGTACATGAAAAATAAAAATTGAATCCTACATTTGTATTTACATTTGAGGAGAGGGCAAAAAAAAGCCAGACACAGTGTCTATGAAAGTTATCTGAAATTGCTTCTTTTAGTTTTCCGACTATATACACACACAGAGATAGAAACGGTGGTGGGGCAATTCTTTGAATATACATATAATGTATGTCCCAGCTATACTTTTGCACACATGAGCAATTATCATTGCTGGTGCACGTTCCTTTATATATATATAGGAAGGAGCACTTATGTAGTTGGATTTATGTATCTACGTACAGAGTTAAAAAATATATGTAATTTTTGTCAGGTGTAGTAGTAGTAGTGGTAATATACTAAATAGTTGTTCCTGTCCGTCGGGCTAGATTCTGGTAAATAGATAAGGTGTTATGTATGTGTGTAGAAGGTGTCTGGATTTTTTCTCACGGTTACTGTCTAAAAACCAGGACTGTACATGTACGTAAAGGTATGTTACTCACATAAAAGAAGGACTCCCTCCGTTGGGTAATTTACTAGTTTTGGCATTTTATTTCCAGGGTGTTTGACTGGATTGGATTGCTCCTTTTAAGTTATAGGAAAAAATATAAAGTAAAAAAGGTTTCGCCAATAAGATAAAAAAAGTAACTTATCTCTATATAGCATGATTTGATCCTTTCCACAAGATCTATAGAATTGTTAATTTTCTCTCTCTCTCTTGGAATGTATATTTCTCTAGAAATTTCTTCACTCTCCACAGAAGATTATTCTCTTTACTCGAAGAGAAGAGCTTTAAGTAATAGGAATGCTCCAAATGAAACGTTACCCTTAAAATTGTATTAGGTCTCCAAAGAGTAAGAAAATGGTATGAGAAAAGTTCGGAGAGATGTAATAATGATTTGGCGGAACTTTTTTCCCCCCAATCTATATAAACGCCTGAATTCCTCTCTTCCATTACTTTAAACACCCTGGACTCGTAATGATAATAAAATTACTTATGTACTTACTTACACTTACTATCATCACTAGGATCGTCAAGAACGGAAGGAAATACAGTAAAAACCCTTTAAACCGGTCCTTCAGGGGGACACGAAATTTGGCCGGTTTATCGAGAGACCGTTTAATCGATAAACCGGCCAATACCGCATTATCGGTAATACATATAATGTGGTGATTAAACTCATTCAGAATATAGCCAAGGATAACTTTACTTATTGTAAATACACAAAAGATCTAGAAACATGCATGGAGAAGTAAGAAAATTAGCATAAAGTTAAACGCATGTCATTTTACGTTGGCTAAAAAAACAAGTAGTTCTTCTGAAAAAGCTTGCACATGCGTTCCGTTCTTTGCTCGGCCGGCTTAAACAATAGTTTTTGCATAGCAATATGCGTTGTCGGGACCGCTTATTTTGGCTTGTTTAAAGAAAGGCCGGCTTAACGGTTCGCCGGATTAACGGGTGTATACCCTTATGTTAAGTATATGGAAGTTTGCCGGGACCAGTTAAATCTGACCGTACTAAAGAAAAACCGGCTTACGCGTGGGCCGGTTTAAAGGGTTTTTACTGTATGACTTGAGGCTGGAATAGTAAGTTGATTTGAAGTAAAAATAATTGTTAGAAAATAGAGAAATCTAGGTTGATTAAAATGTGTGTGTGTGTGGAAAAGTTAAATAATAAAAAAGCTTCTTTCACTCTATACATATATGTGCCTGTAGTTTTTAAATGTCTCAATCCATTTACAATTACTTACTATATTCCTATAGTATCCATTAATTATTTCAATGTGACAAATTTAATGAAAAGGGATTGCTATCGTCACTACAGGATTTGTTACCCACCGTTTGAGTAACTCAGAGACAATTTCAGAGACATGGGGGATTTGTGGTGGAGATTGGATTTGCCGTAAAAAAAGAAAAAAAGAAGACACTATGTCTGCCGTCTGCCTCTGTGGAGAAAGAGAGAGAGGGAGAGAGAGAAAGACTGTGAGTGCAATCCTTTGAAATGAATGACTACCGCATAGTCAAATAATAGTTTAGGCAAAGGCAATAACAACAAGTTCATTGTGGCTTTGGTTGTTTCTGTATATGGAAATTTATATATGTACGTGTGTATGTGTGTGTGTGTGCTATACATGACCAATAAAACCCTGTGAAATGTACAACACACGACCTTATCTGTCCCAGTTTGTCCAGCCATATTCACACTCGATAAATTTTTCCTGAATTCTCTGTATACACATAAAAAGTGTGTATAAATTTAAAGAAGACGTACTATTTTATATGCAATGGTGAAGAAGCTTTGTAAAAATGTAAGGCTTAATAGTAAATACATATCCGGGAGAATCACCTTTTGGGAATTAAATTCTTAGGACCAGGCTAGAGTATCAGGCCCTGTTTCTCTCTGTGTGTATGTGCTAAAATGTATTATAACCTTAAAACATTACACATATTATACGGAGGGGCCCATGCATAATACATATGGGCGAAAATAGAAATGTGTGTCTATGGGACATATTATCCTGGAGCAAAATACATAGAGACAGAATGAGTGACCAGGATAGGATCCTTTTTTACATAGATCTCCTCAATTGTCCTCTTACGTATGTATAAAAGTATGTAGAAACTAGAAATAGAAATACATATAGGGTTTTTGTAGGTGGACTAGCGTCATAGGGCTATTATTGGGGTTGTTAACCGCAGTAGAAGGAGGGGACGTAAGTTTATGGATACATGGAAGGAGAAGAGAAAGGAGAAGTAAGTTTTTTTGCGGGAAGAGAAAAAAATAGAGACCACACGAAGAACACTTACGGTTATTTCCTAGTGCTCGTCGTAAACATCCAATGTATTTGTCGGGGCAAGTGAATTCAAACTGATGAGAATTGTGGGGGCCAAAGGCGACGCAGTCCGGAATATTTTGATGTTGTTGGGGTGGGAAGAGACTGAGGATCTCGGATGCTTCATGTGATTTCTTATCCGCGGGTAAACAGACGTAGCAACGGTGGCCCACCGAAGTCCCATTTGCCCCTGGAGCACCTGCAAATATAATAGAAGGGAATATTTCGTTAGTAATTAATCTACAGAATTACGTACGTGCATGTATTGATTTAGTATGTATAGAAAAGTAAATACAAACTATGAGTACGTGGGTGTTTGTATGTACTGTAAAAGCCTTTTGTTTTTGGGCGTGAGGAATAATCAGAATAATAATTCACAGAAATTCCAGTCACGTTTGCCGAAATGTACATTTTTCCATTGGCCCAGATTTGGATTAAAAATGGCTAAAGTTTTCTGACGTGTGAGCGAAATTTCTATTAAATTGGCCAAAGTTTTTATCACAATTTATGTCAGTTAATATCGGCCAAAGTGAGCAGGTTAAAGCGGGAAATTAAAATCCTATCATCGGAAACGTGAAAATTGCATCGGCGAAAATACTAGCAAAATGTGTGCCGTTATTATG
This sequence comes from Spatulosminthurus flaviceps, assembly GCA_034693705.1. Taxonomy (NCBI): domain Eukaryota; kingdom Metazoa; phylum Arthropoda; class Collembola; order Symphypleona; family Sminthuridae; genus Spatulosminthurus; species Spatulosminthurus flaviceps. The sequence continues at coordinate 17,345 of JAQFXU010000884.1, forward strand.
GCAATAATGAGGAAGCACGCGTATGATTTTGTATTTCCTTGGTTTTTTTCGTAGCCTATGCTTAGCTATTTAAAAAGTATTGCTAGTCTAAAGGAATATTCACGGTACGGATGTAATTTATATAGTAATTTTTTTGCACGAATTGTAGTAGTAGTTGTAACATATCTGTAGGGCAGGATTTGGAGGACTTTAATCTGATAAAAATGAAATTTACATTTGTTTTTATCTTTATGTGCCGTCTTGACTAAAACGTATGTGTATGTGCTGGAGATAGGATCATTATTGTACTATCAGCTCGCGAGCATGCCGTTTACAAGTTTTTTAGCTCAATTTCATATAGCTCCTGGCTTTCTCCCTCTCTTGATGTGTCTGACTCTCTATGAACGTGTAGGGATTTTATGTAGTAGAGTCGTACTGTACTATTCGGGAAAAAAATTCTTCTCTTCCTCCGTTCTCCTCCCTTGACTTACACATAGAAATTAAATTTCCACTTCACAAGAAATAGGATTATATATGGTGAGGATGCAAGTACTAAGTAAGTAGATACTATAAATAGAGAGAGAGTACATGTGTTAAAGAATCTTGCTTTTAATCCATGCAGAAAGATACTTATTTCACTGTATGACGTCTCTGTATAGCTATAGAAATAGATACATATGGTGTATAATGAATGCTAAAATATATTAGCCTGGGGCTATAGTGTTGCGAAATTGTAGTAGTACTTTTGGAGAGAATCTTTTTAGTAGCTCTTATCTGTAAAGCATTAGTTACTTTGTATTATTTGCTGAGAGAGAAATGATATGTGGAATTGACTGGATGGGAGAAGGAGAAATCCAGAGTCTGTGGAGAACAATATGGCCTATGGGAGACGATGCGCATGGGATTATATTATTGTTTAGTGCTTGACAACGCATAGAGAAGCTTTTATATTCAGAGTCATTTTCTCATCCGTATCAGAATCAGAGAGAGAGAGAGGGTAGTACGATTATCAAGAAGTACTTACTTAGAAGCATTTACACATGGACTATCCATGGTATGGTTCTTATTGCCGAAGCAGTTCTTGTATATTCTATTAGAGTTGGTGTAGAATTTAATCACGTCATGTAAAAGGAGCTTATATTATTTCATTTTGTGTGTAGTGGCACAAAACATGATTAATAATATGTTAGCTACTCAAGATTGCTTTTTAGCCCTGGAGTTACACTCATGAGATGGTACATAATTCAATATGCTTTTAGTACGCCTATGCATATGGTTTCATCATGTAAACAAGGATTGTCAGCAAATTTCCTGGGCGTGTGTGGATTTGAGTTAAATTATTCCTTATTCCCTACGTGGGCTTAAGTTCGGACTCATGTGAAGGAAATGTAGTTAGATTTTAACAATTATTTTGGATGATGTTAGTGGAATATCGACCGTTTTGACTTACACTTGGACTTATTGTAGGGAAATATCGACGGATTTGATATACATTTGGACTGATTTTAGGAAAATATCAACTGAATTTACAGAAGTGCTAACGAGTCTAATTAACACGCGGACCACGTGGTACCGTTGCGATTAACATCCAGGCCGACTTGTTCGATATTTTGACCGCTCTACAATTTTTGCTTATCAAGGTGATAAAATATTTTGACTTAAGTTGCTCAAATTTGTCAAATTATTGATGGCAAAATTTTGACCAATTATGCCAGTAAAATTTTGACCAGGTTGAGTGTCACCAAATTTTTGACCAATTTTAACGCGAACAAAATTTCGACCAATTGTACTGTGAACGAAATTTGATTTTAATTTAACAAGATCGAAATTGTAACGGGTGGACCAGGACCAATTATTGTAGTGCGAACAAAATTTTTATTAATTTTAACGCGACCAAAATTTTAACAGGTTTAACTATAATGTGAATACAACTCAAATGTTAATTGATGTAGCAAATATTTGGATCTGATGATGCAAACCGCGTAACAGCCAATATGTGGTCACGTATAAAAACATGCACCTGCGAAATGTTTATTATTTCCAAGCGTGTGCATCCATAATTACAGCCTAAACTACAGGTTAAAAGGAGAAACCATAAAAGCATTGAAATTGGATAGCATTCTGTGTGTTAAACCATTCATGAAGTGATTTGACCAAATAAGCGTAAGTGCAAGTGCACTATACACTTGATGGTTTCTCCTACACAACAACATTCGATTTTAAGTAATCACCAAAAAAGAAGTTTGTACGAACGGAAAGACACATACACACGTAAATACATGTTTACATGTATACAGACTTTTACTTAATTAATTACATACGTTTCCTAATGGCTTCCCTTCTATTTTTACTCAATTGATTCAAATACTACTAATGTTCTTTCAGGTTTATTTGTATACCAAATGTTTACTCTTTTCCCCAAATTTGGCCCCAGCAGCAGAGAAAAAACCTTACTCACGCATAGTGCTTTTCCCCTAGTAATGTTTCTTTTAGATCTATTTCCTCCTCTAAACCTATCCCTTTATGTATAAAAAAAACAAAGTGAGCTCAATGTAAGTAGATACAGACTGCATTGTAGCATTTGCTATTATTATTCCTTCACTTTCCAACCAATGCAAGGGTAATAATAATAATGTTTATTTTATTTCTGCCTAATGCCCTCTCACTTCCACAATTGATATGCTATGCTCTTTGGCCAAAAAAACTAATTTTCCCCTACTTTTCATTTCACCATACACTCTAGCCCATATAATTTTCTCTCTTTCCATCCATCCAAACAAAATTCCTCCTTTTCTCTGATGAAGATTGTTTTTATTCTGCTGGCCTAGGATTTTATGACTTTATTTACACTACGGACCGTAGAGTAATTTGTGGAGAAGTTTGGCTAACATTCACACTCATATGGTAAAGTTGGTGGTTTAGTTTCGTATTCATTCTCAGGGTGTACTCAGTAAATAGTAGTAGTAGAAGGAAGAGTGGAAACACTTCTCGTCTATAACTCTGACGTAAAACATGTGAGAAAAGTAGTGAGCAGATTTTTGTAGATGTGGATGTATAAGTTTTGTTTGAATTGATTCCATACGTTTTTTCTTACATTTTTTTCTGCTTACGCACGTAAATTTTTCCTACTTTTTCTAAAAAACATTATTTGCAAATTCAGGACTCTCAAGTCACTAAGTATGGATTTTTGGGTGCTAGCGCATTACGTTGGGTTGAGTAGAGTCAAGCAGAGCATGAATGTTTAGGATATAAGGTTTCCGGGAGTGATTCTCATTCGTTTCAATGGATATTTGCTCGTTTTATGGGGGACATCATGAAGGGACATGTTTATTGCCATGTCTCTAGGAAAATGGCCAGGTTGTCATCGAGGTGTGCTTTTCTCTTTTCCCCAATTGCCTATATATAGCACATGAAGTATCCTCAGGTTTTTTTGGACGTGTGTCAGGGGGAGATAATAATAGTAAAAAAGGAAACATCAGAAGAGAGTATCTTTTTGAGGGAAATATAAAAAATTGGAGAATGGAGAGATTTTGGAAGGTTGAAAACGTTGTTGTCCAGGTCTTGACGGATGTAATAATAATACAGTTGTCAAAGCAACCTGATATGTACCTCATTTTGTAGGATGAGAACTGAAACTTATTTTATTCTATATTTAGAGCTTTGTGATCCAATAAGGATGTGAATGGTGAGTAACAAAATTCTAAGAGGATCAAGACTCAATGGGGGTTGATTATCTCTATCTCTCTATAAATAATTCCTATGTAAGCTTTTACATTCTATGGAGAGCTAATCCTTTATAGAAAAGTGATATCCGGTTGCATTTACTCAGGAGTGGAAGTACTGAGGGGGGGGTGTATTTATATCATCCCTATTAATATTTGTGCAGGGTTCACGCCCCCCCCCAGAAGCAAAAAAGTTTGATTGATTTCGTGGAAGAGTTTTTCTTAAAAATAAGACAAGATTTTGTCTTTCGCTGGTAAAAAAAAATACTGTTTTCAGTTTATTTTGTGGAGTTATTTTTTCAGGGGGGGTTTTGCGCCGTTTGGTTAATTAAGGGAATGTTGGCTAGTTTTTATGGGGTATTTTGCTATAGACTTGTATTTCTATCCGCAATTTTGATGCTGTTAGAATTTTAGTCGCCATTTTGTCCACTAAACAAGGGTATAACCGCCATTTTGTCCACTAAACAAGGTTATAACGCCATCTTGTCCACTAAACAAGGTTATAACCGCCATTTTGAGAGTACTCAAGGTATTAGACGCCATTTTGAGAGCTGCAGTTATTGGACGCCATTTAGAGAGTACTGAAGGTATTAGCCGCCATTTTGAGACGCCATTTTCACCCCGCCAGTCTTCTACGAAGATTTTAGCACCCTCTAATTCTAAGTTTCTGGTCGGGAATTTGATATCTACTCCCCCCAGAAATAAATATGTTCCTGTATGCTCGTGTTGTTTTGCTTTGTTCCTGCTGATGAGCTACTGATGATTATGAGGTTATTTTCTTCTGTGTGGTATTGCCAATGACATGGATAGCTGACGTTTACATTGGGGAAAAAATGTTTTTCACAAGGACAATTCCTTCTCGGTCTCTCTCTCTCTCACTCCATGACCTCTCGTAGAACATATAGTTGCTATTGTTAATTTTCCATTGACCAATAATTAATTAGTATCACACTGTGACGTCTTTTTTTGTACAACTTCCTCAGAGTAAGTTGTTTTCCAAATGTAAATTATACATATATGGGATTACACATATGCTGCATAGATAAGTATTTGCAATGAAGCGAATAGCAACATAAAGTTTGTAGGCAAAACACGTTTTGTTACCGCTGATTGAAAAGTCAGTGTGGAAGATTGAACGATTGAAGATCGCTCTATCATGTATTTGGGAACATTCGGCATAGATGGAAAATCAAAGGTTACTTTGAGCAAGCAGGGGTTTTGTGTATTGTAAAGTGCTTTATGTAATCAAAGTACATCATTTGCAAGACGTGTTTTTGCCTACAATATACATACGTATTTTAAGGATCTACGCGTATATGCACACATCTTCAAGCTATGTACTCTTTTATTCAAATTGATTTCATGTAGATCGTGATCGTGGGAAAGAATAGAGAGATAGAACGATCTGAGATGAGATAGAATGTGTTTACCACATAATGTTGACTGTTGGGTAATGGGATTTTTTTTCTAAATGTTTCTATTTAGAAAATGTGAGTGACAAAAAAAAAGGAAAAATCCCCCCTTTAGCTTTAAGCTTGTTTTTATAGGCCGAATTTTGTAGAGAAAAGCTTATTTCTATGCATGCATTATTGTTATTGTGAGGAAGTGAAGTGTTTTTTCAGAGGTTTTTCTTGTACCGCATTAGGTGGTATGGCTATTATGTAACAAAGTATCTACATGTGGTAAATATGTATAATGTTTTTTTTACAATGAGAAAACATTGAGGGAGATGAATAGAAAGATGGGAGTTTGAAGTTAAGGGAAAAGAAGTGTAGAGATTGTGGAGAAAGGGGAAAGTGTTACAATTCTGCAGTCTTTTCTGCTTTAAAGGTCTGGATAAACAAGTCCATGTAGTTCTTGTCTCTATCTGTATAGCTGTGACTAAAGCCCTTTGATTCATTTCTAAAAGCTGCGGCTTTTTCATAAATGTACAGCTCATATAATTATAGAAAAAGCGGGAGCTTATAGCCTCATTTTTAAACTCTCACTGTGGTCGATCTTGATGATATTTCTGCATTGCTGTCGATGCAAATATAGAATTTTGGCCTATGCGACCTGAATTTTGGCGAATACCCACACTGACTGAGTTTTGACCAGACTTTGATTTTGGCCACACTGGCTGAATTTTGGCCGCACTGGCTGAGTTTTGGTCAGAATTTAACTTCTTGGCCACACTGGCACTGGCTGAGTTTTGGACAGCCTTTAAAATGGGTCACACAGGCTGAATTTTGTGAAGACTAGTTTTGGCCACCGTGGCTTCATTTTGAGCGGAATTTAATTTCGGCCGCCCTGTTCTAATTTTTAGAGCGGACTTTAATTTTGCCCTCATCGGCTAAATTTTGACCTTTCCATCTATCGCAGCATTATTGGTTGCAAAAAAAATAAAATGGAATTCTATTCAAATTCATGAACCAGGGATTTTATATTGTTGACTTGACTTTACCCTATGAGTCTCGACAATAGTTGGCTCTTCCTGGAAATCCGTCTCAAATCTTTTGTACTACTTTCGTTTTCCCCTATCCTTTCGCGGATAGACCTAAATACTTGACTATTTTCTACCTATAAATTTTTGTAAATACATCCAGAGAGAGCTGGAACCTCGGAGTCAATTTAGAACTCTAAGTGAATTCGTACATATATTCATATTATATTGAATTATATCTCTGTGTATAGGTCTCCTACAAAGGAAGATAAAGATGAGAGCTGAGGCTAGGAAACCAGGAGTTATTTCTACGTTTGCTTCTCTCTTAAAATGTTTTTAACGGTGTGTGATGTGATTTCCCGGGATATCTCTTCCATATTTATATAGACAAAACTGGATTTCATTTATGCATTACATATAAGGATATCTATGATTTCAATGGATTTTTATATAGTGTATATCGCATATCGCATGTAGACATAAATAGGGGACGTTTTTTAAAAAGCTGCAGTAACTGTATAGGATAGACGACGAGCTTGGAATATAACCAGAGAATTTTCTGTGACCACGTCAGCAGCAATGTTTTCACTTTGTTTCCGCCACTACGAACACTCATTTCTCCCTATCTCTCTCCTTCCACGCCTCTCCCTCCCATTCATGCTCATATTTGCGTGAAGTTCTCTCAGTGTTTAGCATGGGAACAAATATACATACATTTACTAAGATATTTTCCCAACCAAAACTACATTCTACTCCACCGACAAAGCTACTACCTTTGCTGATGCTGAATTTCTCTATTACCAAAACTTATTGCTTTTTGGCTTGATCTTCCTGTTGTTGTCGTCATGCCTTTTCTCTCTCTCTCTCTCTCTCACTCTCTCTATCTTTGCTACACCTTCTGTTACTGGAATTGAATTTTCCTCTTATAATTGAAATATTACATATATTGTAAGTGTGAGCAGAATGAGATGCTTTTCTATTGCTAAATATTTGTAGCATATGGACGGACCTAGCTCTGTAAAGCTAAGGCTTGTAATTTATTACACCAAAATGCACCATCTCTCTAATTTTGTACGTGTTCTAAGTAATTGTTGGAATTTATTGAAATTATCATCATCGTTCGTTCATGCAACCAGAAATTCTGTTTTAAGTGAAAATCCACCAAAATTAAAAATTTTGATGGAAATAATAATTGAAGGGTAAAAAATTGAATTTTTAAAACTTTTTAGGATTTTAGCATATATGGGAAGGAAATTGAATTTGAATGGTCTAACTAATGGAATAAGGAGGAGAGAGTTAACGGGGTATGACGTGGAGAGGCTAATATATAAAGTACCTTGAACCACTTGAAAGTCTATTTTGTAATTACTACAAGAACCCACTACTCTATATACTAGAGATGTAGAGATCCTGGAGGGGGTACAAAGGGATTCAAGTACTATTTAAGTAAGATTGTAATGCAAAAGTGAAGAAGAGTTAAAGGGGGAATCAATATTTGATTTTGGTACTACTTACGGTTTTCTCCTCCATATATACTATTCTAAGAAAGAAACTATGTGGGATGACGGTAGGGAAGTAATATAATTATACGCTAAAGGGCATTTGTGCTTGGATAAAAAGAAATATGTGTGTAATACGTATATATCTATATATAAAGAAAATCCTACACACAGAGGCAGGATGAAGGAGATTGAATGGTAAAAAGAGGACTGGAAATGTCCTCATTTTTGATCCTGCCTTTTTCCCTTAGACAGTTAAATTGCATTTCCAACCTACGTAATTGTCCCTATGTGTGTTCCTTTAAATTCTAGTATTGGTTTGTAAAATGGGTATTTTCTTATACTTGCACACACACACACACACACACATACAAACATTTTTAACAGAATATCTGACTTGGAGCAATTTATCAGGGATCCATGCATTATGTATTTTAGTCCTTGTTCCTCGTCTTTGCGTATGTTGTAATTATAGAGTAATGCTATGGAGAAGAATTTCTATGGGTGATTTTTATGTTTGGGCTGTATAGCATTTGGTGTATAACCGTATGATTTATAGAAATGTGTATGCGTATATAGGCCTATAAGGGGGTATGAAGGCGATGTATAATTTTAGCATTGTCTCTGCTTGCTTTATATGCTATTCTATAATAGGATGAGAATGTAGTACTTTCATTCTAAGGGAAATTCTTCTCCCGCTGTAGATGTATGTTTAGTGACAGTAAATAAATGAGAGTCTCTTCCTTCTTTTAGCGCTCCACTCCATATCTTTCAAGTCCCAGAGCTGAGTAGCACTGAGAGAGATTTCAAGCTGGAGAGAAAAGTTGTGGGGGACTTTAACCTGATTTCGCATTCGATTTGCAACTAAATAATTTTTCTTCCTCGGTTCCATTTTCTCGTTTTCTTCTATAGTATGTAGAGCATATTATCTAGCGTTTCGAACAACAAACTCTTTGTTCTGATTTGTAACTAAAAGCACGTGACTTTACGGTTGAAATCCTTGTATTTTTATAAACACTTATTTTGTTACATTTAAACCGGTTGGATTTTTCTTTTCCATGTTTAATAAGGTTGTTTTATTGTTTGGAAAAATTTGTATGCTTTTGTGATGGGAAAAAATTCTGGAAATTTGTACATACACAAGTAATATTCTGTAATTTGGTGTAGGTAGGAAAAAGTATGTATAAACTATGTACGTGGAAGGAGGAGAGCGTGTGCCTTGAGTCTGTGTAGAGACATGAAAATTTTTCAGTGCTAAAACGTATTTCGTGTTACTCGTGAAAACTAATCTCTCTCTATATTTTACTGGTTTTTCCTCCTCTCCGTGGTTTTTCCTTTTTTACCTGTGTATGATGATTGCTTTGTAATTAGATTGATGTGCATACCTATCCGCTGGCGTATCTATACTCTCTTACTGACGTTTCTCTCTCAGGGAGGATGTGTTAGTTTGGAAGTATGTGGAGATTGGATTTTTTTAAGAGTGTGTACATATATTGTCAGGTGGATGCCTTTAGATAATATACAAGAGAATAAGTACGGGAGAGAGAGAGGGTATGGAATCTCATAGCTTTTTTTAATATTGCTTGAATTAAGTATTCACGCATGAAGTTTCTTCTCTGGGTAACTTAACTCATTTGGCAAAAAAGTTGGAGGATGAGGAGCTTATCAATTTAGAAGTTACACGTACGATAGTTGTTAAAGTTTTGGGATGATAACGCTCTGAGGGAGTGTTACAACATTAGGTGGATAATATATGTGGGTAATGGAACATTGTGTGTGTACACAGAGTATGGCTCACAGGTGAATTTCTTCTTGGAAGAAATTCACCTGTGAGCCATAGTTGTGTAGTAGACATAAGTGACTGAGAGAGAGAGAATTTACAAGCGTGTAATCTTTTGGAGGAGAGCTCTTAAATTTTTTTATCGCTTTCATGTCAATCTATAAAGGCTTAAACATTTTTTAAATGTTAATAATTGACTTTAGAGTATAGTATAGAGTAACGTGAATCTGTCTTCACTTTGAGGATTTTAAAGGGCTATTAGAAACTTGACGTAATCGCCTTTTTTGCGTGTAAGGGATCTCTGTGTGAGTAGTACGGTACGGTATTATATGAAGGTGACCTTTTATGTATAATTGTAATACATGTGATTTTTTATGCACATAAAACTTGTTAGACTCTTAAAACCTGTCAACTACTTTTACTTCCAGTTTGTATACTATTTTTCGTAAATATTCGTATTTATATACATAGCTTGGTATATAGCAAGTGTTTGTATAGTGTTCTCAAGTAGTAATTTTTGAGTGAGGGTATTATTGAATAATTCTTCTTCTTCTTCCTTGAGCTTTTATCAGTTTTGGTAATTGCAAAATGATAAGGGTCGTAAAAATTTAAAGCTTCTTATTATTTGAAGGCTGTAATAAGAGTGTGACGACGGAGGAAATAATACTTGGGTATTATATTGTGAGCTCTGTAGTGAGATATTTCTGAGCCAGCCATTATAGCGGAGTACTTCGTGAGTAATGACATGGTTAATAAGTATTACACTTGAGAGTATTATTGCGTCTAGTCTAGTCTCAAAGTAAGCGTGTTGCTACTAATGCTAAAATATGGTGGGTTATAGAACATAAAATTAATGGTTATTAGGGTATGATTGTAGATATAAGTATATTGGCTCAAATTTAAATTGGACGTTATATTTGCAATTATTGTGGGACTAAAGGTTGCTGTTGGGTCGGGTGTCGGGTCTATAGTAATAATTATTATTATTGTAGATGCATCATGAGCTGAAATTTCTCTCAAATTGTCACTATATAAATGGTATGTGCAGAAATGGTCGGACGTGCGTGCGGACGCACGGACCTAGAAAATAGGATCACCGTAGGGTGGCTCTTAGCACCCCTAAAAAAATTTAGGAAGATGGGAACGTGTCGGGTGTGGAGTGGTTGTTGCAAGAAAGATACGTGTCCTAAGCTTAAAATTTTTGAAGAGGTAGGTGAACCGTATAAATGTGTAGCTATGAAATGAAACGGCATTAAATGTAATCCTATTAAATGGCATGTTATTACATACGAGGACCAAGAGTCAAATGACTTGAAGACGACGCGTCACTCGTGAGTGCTTTTAAATCCATAGGTCTATGTAAACCATGGAATTTATGTATTAGTATTGTAATCTCTTTCTCTCTCCTTCAATAATATTTTATTTGTATTACATACCTCAAATGCAAAAAACTTCAAATACAAAAAAACTCATTGATTATAGGGGTAAAAGTTTTGTTGAAAGTTTTATAGTAAAAGCATGTGTGGATGAAGGATGTGCGGCTTGTGTGAAAGGTAGAGGAGGTGGAGGATGAGAAGGAGGAGTGGGAAAAATGCGCTTGAATAATGGTAATTTCCAGATTAAGAATTCCAGACAGGAGTGAAGTTGACTCTAACTCTAAGCCTCTCAAAGTTTTTATAAGGTTTGACAGGTAACTCGGGGGGAAGGACTTAAACTCACACACACAAATACAGACACAATGTATACAATGCCTCCTCGCACCCAGGCTAACCAGACCATATACAAGCATTGATGAGGTTAGCAAAAACAAAGTTTTTTTTCAACATGGATTTTAGCCCTCCCAATTGTTTTTCCATACCACAACCTTGTCGTGTATACTTTATTTGCATGGGATGTGTATTACGTATATCTACGTATGTATGTGACATTTTGTTTTTTTTGTAGTAGCAAAAGTTTGTCTGAGTCCCGGAATTTTTGTATGTGTAACTATTACTGAGCTTTTCTAGAGATTTCCCAAAGGGTGTGACTTGTTTTTAAAAAGGGAGCCGATGATTTTTTTTTTTAAATATTTTTTTTCCTTCCTAAAGATTATTGTTATTGACATTTAATTCTAGGAATTTCTTTTATATGTATTTCGCGTATACTCGGCTACAAATTTGTGTGTGTACAAACAATTTGGTGATTCCCATTGGAAATTAAATTGATTTTTTCCACCGCGTGTTTTAAAAAAAAGTTTTTCAACTCCAACAAACTATTATTGGGAAATAGTGGAAGGGATGGTAATTTTGTACATATAGTGAAAAATGAAAAAAACTTGTGGCAATCTCAAGAATTTTTTCTTGTTGTTTTATCTATTGATCTTTTGATTGTATACACTTTGAAAAGTTTTCTCATTCTCTGCAATAAATTTATTTTGAAAAAGTTTATCTTGGTGGATTTGTCTATGTAGAAAAGCTGATTACAGGGTTCAAGTAATTATGCATATATTTGTGTGTTTGTTTGTACATAGGTTTTTCCCTATGGTAAAATCCAGCCTCGTTTGAACATGTAACTTAATTAGTCTCCAGAGACATATTTGCATTTCCTAATGGGCCAATTGTAAAATAGCTTTAATTTTCTCTATACATGTATCCATGTGTACGGGTAGCAGATCCTATATACAGATAAGAAATAGCAGAGTTGATTAACAACAAGGACAAGAAGAAGAAGAACAAGATTTTTTATTCTCATCATCATTGGATCTGCCGATATTTCTGGGCTCCTACCTATTTGTTATGTTATGTTATAAGAGAAGATAATAAGTAATTTACTATAATATAAATTATTCTAAAAGGATATTCCAAATGTGGAAAGTGGTTGGAATGACAGGGCATAGGACAGGAGTCGAAGCACATAAAAATAAAATACGAGCGTGTGAAAATGTTTTTCTGTGATAGAACAAGATTTCCCTTCTTCTCACAAACAACATAGTGCATTCCCTTTGAATTCCTCTACCGATGTGTGTAGTTAAAAAAAAGTTTTATTTTTTCAAAAATTTTCCTCATGTCTTTCTGTGACGTGTTGTATTACAGGAGAATAGGAAAAATGTAATGTTTCGGAGAACTATCTATAGGTACTCATTGCACGTAGCTACTTTTACACTACAGTAGATATTGTACGTGCGGGTTGAAGATAACGTTCTCATTTGGCTGGGGAGAGACCACATGTGTGTGTGTGTATGTGTGTGGCTTAATGTTGGTGGTGGAGGAAGAAGAGAGAGAGGATTGTAATAATAAGTAGCTTGGTGCAAGAATATGATTTTGACTATGGAGCAGGGGTAATAATAATTTATGATAATACTCTGTCTCTCGCTCTCTCTCTCTCTGCTTCTCTCTGGGGTGAACTTGCTCCTCGTTAGCCTTTCAACCTTATGTCATCCTGATTGACACCGACACTTCAGTAGACTGTGGTGAAACACGCTACTGTCAGCTTCCAGATTTTTTTTCTCTCCTCTCCTCCCTAAGAATTATGATGGAATTTCTCTTCTAAAAGTGTCTATATACGCACACACCATAGAGGAGAGTCGTCCTCACATATGCATAAAAAACTTGGGAGAAAGGGGACATTTGTATGTAATGAAAAGCGTCTGATCAAGTCTCTAGCACGTAAAAGCTCTTTTCCATGGAAATTTCTTCCCTTGAATTTGCATTAAATATATAAACGCACGTGCTATTTTTATATTTTTTCCTCTCTCTCTCTCCATTTTTTCTTAGCTACTCCAGAATAACAATAAGTACGTAGCTTATTGTGATATTTTATAAAGGTGTGAAATCTGTTGAAAGTAGAGCAGGGAAATGTACAGTAAAGTAAGCCCCTTTTTATTTATTTAAATGCAGAATTATTACATCACGAGAAATGTTAAAATTGGGGATCATTTTCTGACGGAAAAATGCTCTTTTTATGCTAATTTCCTTTACCATTGGCACAAATTATGTGAAATGTTACCTTTGTGAGAAAATAACAATTTGGTGGGGGAATTTAGTATTAAGTTATCAATTACAAAATGGTGTGGTTTTTTGTTGGAATCTTGTTCATTTTATGTTTGATGAAATTGTTTGAAATTGGAATGCTAAAAGGGTCATGGACTTTTCCAGCAGTAAATGTTTTTATATATATTTTGTGTTGTGTAGAATAGGAATGTTAGGGATTTCAGGAAATAAGAAAACCTCAAATCGTTGGAATTTCCAGAGGTTTCCCTCCAATCCTGTTAATTTGGTTATGTTTGAAACCTTGTAAGGCCCTATATATCTCCGGAGAGGAGGGTTAGGGTTGGGTTGGTTGCCAAAGGACAATCAAAGCATTGGCTAGTTTCCAACAAATAATAAACAAAATCCCTCCACTTGAAAATTAAATGCTTACAGAGAGAGAGAGAGAATGTAGATTATTTGAAAACCATAGGAAATTAATCTTTGGATTTTCAAGCAGAAACAAACTCTTTCTCTCTCTGTTGGCCTAGCCTCTCTGCCTTCACATTAAAATGGAAACTGTGCAAGTAGTTTGAATGTTCTGGATAGGCGGGTATTTAAAACGAATGGATTTGAGACTATATAGACATGGCAATGGACCGCAACTACTTCACTGCCACTTGATAATCTCTAGTAAAACGCTGTAATTTATTCCTTCAGTGTGAGAAGTGTTCCTTATTATTATTCTCTTTCATGCTTCTTCTCTTTAATACGACTCACACAGAGAAGAAGAGCCATACTAAAACTACGTCTCTATACACAGAAACTTCAATAATAGACACTTTGTCTTCTCTTCTGTTATTCTGTGCCGTGTGTGTGGGAAAAGATAAAGTCTACAAATGGGAAATCAACGAGACTTTGATATTAATGTGGCTTGAGAAGAGCCTTCGTCTTCTTCTTTCCTCCTTAAAGACACGTACACGGATATCTTTGAACTTTTGAATTTTGTGTAAGTTATACTGCTACTACAGAGGGTACAAAAGTTAGGAGTAAATTTCCTGGGTATGTCTTTCTATAGATGATTTAAATACTCTTCTCATCCTCACCATTAAAATTCTGGTGGGTTTGATGAAGTTATAGGAAGAGGGAAAAATAGGGAATATTCCCTCTACGACCAAAGACTTGATAATTATTTTTGGAGATGATAATAATTATTCCTCAGTGAATGTAACAACGTTACTTTCCTACCTAAATACTGCTACTAATTATAGCTATGTTATTAAATAGGTGGAAAATTTTCAAATGTCATTTTTCTCACTTGACACTACTATATTTTCACTACTGTGATTATGTATGTATGTACATACAAGGAAATTCAGCTAGGAAATTCTTGTGTGTACGTGTGTGTGCTTTTTTCAAAAGCTACATTTTACATGAGCTGCAGAAAAGTACAAGAATATTTTAAGTCGCTCGATACTTTTTCTGGGTGGTTGATTCATCATATGATGGTTGAGTTTGAGAAAGGAATTTCCGGGCAAATTATACATGTATGTAGCTTATATGGATAAGATTGTATATGTTTTCTTTTATGAGTATGTGTTTAGTAGTATGTGAGGAATGAGGAAGGGTTATAGATATATGAAAAAAACGGATATATTTATTGTATGTTAATTTTATGCCTTGGCGGAGTTTTTAATATTGTCGCTTCTCTGGAATATTCATTTTTGGTACTGTGACTATGTGGAAATTGAACGTAACATGTTTTTTTCCTATGGAAGAAAATTTAGTGGAGGCTTTTTCCGTAACATAATAAACGAGAGTATAAGCGTGTGTGGAGAGTTTTTATATATAGGTTGTAGCTATTTAGATATATAAATTGTATTTCCAGGGAGAGTGGAATATTCAAGTCATTGTACTGTGGCTATGACAATTGGAAAGATGGGCCTATTGTATGCAAAATTGTGAGAGGTTCTTTTTTTCATTTGGGATTTCTTGCTACTTTTTAGCTCTATACTTTTCCTTATTGTTGTTGTTGTTGCTCTAGCTGCTGTTGCTATTTCACTAAAAAAGGAAGTGACAGGGACAAATTTTACAAATGCGTTTATTCCAACAGTTGTGGCATGTACAGGGGAATATATGCTAAAAATATTTTATATATGCGTTGAAGTCCTGCTGAGTTAGATTTTTTTTCTGTACGAGTTTTGAGGAGAGATTTTCCCTTCTGTATGACCTTTGTACCTGTATGTAGGATTTTGGTATACGGAGTTTTAGCATTTGGGATGTAGTGAGAAAATTGTATGGTTAATATAAATGGATAGAAGCGTATATGTATATGCATAAAAGAGAGGCGGGGGAAGATTTGAGGATGAGAAATGGCTAGACGATGACAAATTGAGTTAACTTTTGACCCGAACGATGCTGTAGAGTTCTAGAGATTTCTACTATGTACGTAAGAAGCAGTTTGTAAATATACCGTGGGGTAATAATAAGCATTGTAAGGTATAGTGTACGCATATATTTATATGGTAAAAAGTTGCTGTATTTTATCATATTCGTTGGCCCTTGTCGACGACGACATTGCATTTTCCTACATACGTTGATGTAAAATTAAGTAGGAAAAGAAGTCTGGGAAATTCCCTCTATAGTTCATTTTGTAAAAGTTTTGAGCCTGAGATTGAAATTACTTGTCTTTTAGTGATTTCATCATAGTTATTTTTATGTATGAAAGCTAATGCTGCATCCAAGTTTTACTAGTTTGCTGACTGAGTTTTAAATATGATTGTCTCTCTCAAATCTCTTGAGTTTTATTAGCCAAGGGATTTGATTAGGCTTTTAATGGGAAAATGTGGGTTACATAATTAATTTGAGGATTTATAGAAAAAGCTGGTCTTTGAAATATTTCCTTCAGTTTTTCTTATGGTAACAAGGCAGCGGGTTTTTGTCGTTGCAATTCTGTAGGCTTAAAAGCTAGCATAGGTAATATATTTTTGTTATTCGGGATTAATAAAATAAGTTGGCAAAATTTGATGGTTTGAAGTAGATTAATAATGATGATAATTTTTGGATTGGAAATTTTATGGTGAATTTAAATTGGAATTGAGGGAAGTTTAATGGAAATCTACCGTTTTGGTGGATTTGTTATGCGAAGGATGAAGGATTTGTAATGTGGAACATTAATGTAAATATCAATTGAGAGGAGGAATAAAAAATTGTTAGGAAATTTTCTCTTGTAATTTTATATTTTCTTCGTTATTCGTAGGAGACTTGAATTATTTCTTAATTCAAATGATATTTCTTCGCTGCGTTGGGCGCTGAGGAAATTGAAAACTAATTTCTAATTTCGTAGAGGTAGCTATGGCTATAAAGTTTAGAGTTTGTGTGCAGGATAGAGATGTGAGGAATAAAAGGAGAGAGATGACTTTTAGAGATTAATTATGTTAAATGTTGTAAAATTGGGAATGTTCCATTTATTACTATGGAAGTTATTCTCAAGGCTAAAAAGAAGGGAGAGGCTTTGAGTCGGAAGTAATTACTTAGCAAATTGTTTCCATCTCCTATGGTTCCAAGAAAACGGAAATGCTCCATTTATATGTTACCACAGGCTAGAGGAGACGTAAGTTCGAGGAAGCTCATCTATTTCAAGGAGATTAAATGAACGTTTCAATTTCGTCATAATTTACAGCTACTGCTCCGTACACTGGGCAATGGGAACGGGAGAGTAGCGGGTCCATGCCTTTAATTTTGCAAAAGCCACGGGATATTCTTATTTGGCAGATATTTATATATGTGGAAGGAAAAGGGATTATTCCATTTATAATTATTGTTTTTCATACATTAATAGTGTCCGTAGGCTTTCTCTAGGAATAAGAGGGAGCGAGTGAGTGTGTGTGTGTGTATGAGAGAGAGACAGAGTGAGAGAGAGAGAAAGAGCAGCTCCGCGGAAATCAACTTATTGTAACAAGCTGACAAGTTTTGGCTTTGGTCGTAGACATTAGTATTTAAATTAAACATACTATTTAGTATATAAGTTCAATTTCCCTTGGAAATCTACAACAGCCTTGATATTGTACAAGTATGTGTGGGGCCAAAACAGACTAAATGTTGAAGTTGACCAAAAATTTAGTAATATTAGGTCAATTATCAATTACGCCAAAAGTTAGTGTGAGAAATAAATAATTTTGTGATTGAAACTTTTTTGACGTCATCAATTGTTTTGCTTATGCGCTGGGCCGAATTTATAAAACTGGTGCCATTGTTTTAAAATTTGCTAGAAAAATCTAGCCCTATCTTATCACGTCTCGTGTGCACAAAATTTATTACATAAAATTGATTTTTTCTATGGCTCGTGTAAAGGCATAGAGAGAAAAACTATAAGTAAAATAAAATGTATTGCTCGACAAAATTGAGTTGAGGAAGTTCGGTCCGTTTTCTATTCGTAGCCTTCGGCAATCAAATGCCAGCGGCTGAATGGCTTGAGAATAACTGAGAGTGAGTGAAAGAGTGACTGAAGGAAATGAGTTCTTAATGAGGATTTTATGTAGCTATAGTTGTGTACATATAAAAGAGTATAATAATATCTACGAGGAACTAAAATATCTTATAATCCGAATGAATGAGATTTTAATACATGTGCTATTTTTTTCTACAATCGTGTAAAATGTTCTATTACGTATATAAAAGAGTTTGACTTCCAGAATGACTGAGTGAGTGAGACTGAATTTAGTGACATGCGAGGGTGTTTTGTAGAAGAAGTGGATTTTTTATAGCTTTGGCTTTTTCTCAGATATTGAAAGAACTCTTTTGTGGGAACTCTTTTAGTGTGCAATAGTAGTAGATACATGTGATGAGATAACAGTATATGTGTAGGTAATGCATCTCCCTCCCCATTGCAGAGATACCCCTCCTATCTCTCTCTCTCTCCTATACCGGACGTAGAGAGATTACATTTATTAATGTCATCATGTTTCATTGCTCGTGTGTCAGATCTTGATACGAGGCTAAAGTTAGTACGTGGGAATTTTTCCTAGATTTTTATAATATATCTCTGGCTCAATAATAATAATCATTCTTTCATGTTCTCTGTATGTATCATTTGACGGGATTTTATTGTACATATATAGATTGTACACTATTAAAAAATAACTACATATTATTTTTATGTAAGAAGTGACAAATTGTTGAACTCGTATGTAATTCATAGTGTATGAAATGTGTCTGAACTTTACTACACCGTCATAGATATGAGATTTCTTGGTAATTTTTCCCTCCTTTCCTTGCACGCCGGTAAAAGCTGTGCAAGGGGTAACTCTAAACTTCCTATATAATTTCTGACATCGTTGAAGAACCATGAAAATTCAATGTAATTCTCATTGAAATTTGTTCATTTCTTTCCCCCTCGTTATATTTTAAAAATTTTTTATGACTTGTCAATGAGTATCAACAAAACGATTGTTGAAAAATATATATTACGTCTTAATTCTTTCACCCGACCATTTATTTGAACTATACATAGAACAGGATAGAGATAATATAGGGGAAATAATAATCTACAATAATTATTTACATGCTCATATTCGTTACATGACACTTGAATAGTGAATGAGTAATTAAAAAGTTAATTTTAATTTGTAAAATTGGAGGATATGATAATTTTTGTTAATATGGGATAAGTTTGGATGTTAAAGGAGTACATTTTCCTTTAATCGATACTGTTTTACGTGTGAGAAGTGTAGGGAATGGGAATATGAATTATTATGACTTTTCTATTCTTAGTATTTTTTGACCCCAGGGTTTAGGTCAGGGAAGGATTGACGCTATTGCTGTCGCATGTCCTATAGATCAATAATGTGTTTTTAATTACTTTTGATTTCCTCTTTGATGTCCTCATTTAGATTTGTGTAAATAGTAAAGTGAGGAGATAGTGTCGTTATATATAGAGACATTTGATCACTGGGCTGAGCTACTCGTGTACGTGACAAGTGTACTTAAGACCAAGTAATTTTGTACATATTTAAATTGCTAAAGTAAAAGCTCTTGTATGCACAGTTCTTTCTTTGAGAATGTTACATTTTGTCATGTAATTTTGTATGTTTGAGTTTTGTTGTTGGAGCCTACGATGTCTGCGTAAAGAAATCAAGTTCCAATCTCTACTCCTTTATGTACTCTTTGTAATTATATGGGTAGATATATAGGATTAATATGGGTATTGCAACGTTGAAAATTTTGAGAACTGGATGAGATTTGTATGTACAAGGTTTGATTATGCATTCAGTTATGTGGTGTTTGAGAAAAGTCAAAGCCAGTTTTAAACTGGAAATGGAGTGGAAACTTGAGGAAATGGTTGATAGACTTTTCCGGTTAAATATTTGAACGAACAGAGCTGGTTTTTCTGAGGATTATTTTCTATATGATCTATATAGCTTATATATAGGATTTATCTATACATAGTCTGTCCGTTGAAATTGAAACGTTACGTGATTACTATTCAAAGTTATACGTTTTTGTTTGAGGTTTCAAGTGTATTATTTGACTATTAAACATGTACATACACATATATGAGCTTGTATAGGTATAATATTACTGTAATTACAAGCATGCTGACAGTATGAATGGGTTTATGTGTATATCGTCGCTGGAGAATCAAAGTGGAATAATGCACGAGTTGCTAAGTTCAAAGCTGAAATAACCACCATCAAATTTTCTGCAAAACTGAAATAACCACCACCATATGGGCCAAACTCTCCAATTAAAATACATGCACGCTGTAGTGCCAAAGTGAAATAACCACCAGCAATTCGTTTTCTCCACTTTATCTCCTGTACACTACTGTGATGCTTGACACCGGAAACTAATATTTTAAGAGAAGAATTTTTTAAATAATAATAAATATTGTTTCAAGTTTTGTTCCTGTTCCTCCCTTCGTACTGAATATCAGTATAGTTGCAACAATAGTTTTTGAGGGCGGCGTTCGCGATCCTAGTAATTTACTCTTGTCCGTATATCCGTTCGCGCTTGGTTTCAGCACGCGATTACACAAAAACTGCTGGACCGATTTCGCTCAAAGTTTTTGTGAAAATTACTTAAGCACTCGGATAAGTTGGTTAATGGTCGAAATCGGTCCGTGTGTTCGTGCGTAAAGAAAACAAACCAACAATTTAAAATATATTTTCTTACTTAAAAATTCCGACCGATTTCAATAATTTTTTTGTACGCTTACAACACACCACCACTAACATATTACAAAATTACTGTTGAATATAACTGCGTAGTTCCTGAAAAAAATCCCCGAAATTCACAACTTTTAATTCTTCAAAATCGGGGTTTTAGTACAATTAAGTACGTAGATGGTTGATATCGGTTCACGTGTTCGTGCGTAAAAAGCTTAAAACGAAATGATTTTTTCTCCTAAACTATTCAACCAATTTCAACGAAACTTTTTACGTTACGTAAATACAACTAAATACTAGTGAGATTTAACAAACTCAAACTTGAAATTAAATTTGCAATTTTGGACTAAAAATGTTTTGAAAATTATTTTTTGGTT